>JAADVD010000243.1:0-44222 GCA_023334535.1 Pythium vanterpoolii
GTGGCCTTGGACTGTGTCAAGTTTCTTGCCTTCCTCGCTGAGCGGGTCGATCATGGACTGTCTGTTAATGACGGCGAAGACGTCAAAGGCGGCGGCACGTGCAGAGAAGATTGCTTGGACACTTGGGCCAGCTTGGCCGAGCGCCATCACACCCAATACAATGACGTGAAACACCGAAAGACGCGAACACCATCGTAGCAATCGTCACCGACGCACCTGTCGCGGAGATCGTTGGCGATCTGAAGTGCGCCGTAAGTCGTCATTCCACACGCGTACGTGCAAAAGATCGTGAAAAACATCAAGTCGGTCCCATCGCCGACTGCCAGTCCCTTGTTGATGCCGACTTTGGTAGACAGAGCGAGTGCCTCCTCGTACTTGCCAACAAAGTGGCGAATAACATCAATCATGTGAACCGCGCGGACGTTGCTCATGATTCTATTTCTTGGACAACGGCCCCTGTGTGGCGTACGATTGGATCACGTCTTTGGCCGTACTCGCCAGCACGCGCATCGAGAGGAACGCTGCAAGCGTCAGTGCTAAAAATGACAAGCGCCAGATCCTAGCCTTTGACGAGGCCAATCGTGATACCCGACACCGTCATTGACGCGAACTGAATGCCATCGCCAATAAAAAGACAGATTCTGGTTGATGTGCTCCGAGAGTGGAGAGTAGTCGACCATCTCGCCATTTCAACCATCCACCAAAACTGTAGACATGCGTTGAAGATGATACCGGCAAACAAGCTGGAATTTCTCGTTGTCGGGATGCGTGAAATATACGGAACCTACAAGTTGTGGTGTTTGTGCTAGGGGTACCTATTGGTGTTCATGCGGGTGTCGAACGGCACGACACTGACTTTGACGATGCACCATTTGTACTGTACATTGATAGCACAGCAGCGATGTGATCGTGTCACGAATGGTGGTTAATTCTCTTGAGAAGCGATCGAAAAATCTGCGCTGTCGACTGTCCTGCGAGGCCGTATGTTCATTACGCGTCACAATTCTGTAACGCTGATGAAGCCCGCAGGAAATTGACCCACCAGGTCAGGATACAGGGTCGAACCTCGGCCGTGGACCCCGGCGATCCGTCGTCCGCTGCAGTGCGTTGGTTACCATATGCCATGTAGGACATTGGTAAGGTACACTGCATTCAGTCGTTGATGGTTAGTAGCGCATGAGGGAAGCCACTCATCGAAGACACACCTCACAAAACCGGGCTAACTTGAGGGAGACCTAATTCTCATTCTTTCTCGCCCTGCATCAGTCGATTCGATTCTGAGCCACAGCAGCTCAGCCACTAGCGTTGCGCGCTTGCACCACGTGGCGCTTTGCGATCAAGCGAGACGGATGCGCTGACAGAGCATACACAAGTGAAGTGCAGCCATCTTTACGTTAAATCAACTTCCAGCTTCAAACTGAAGTGGGTGAGAATCGAACTATCGTTCATGTATTAACCAATCAAATGATGATCTGGAGACCCATCTCCCCAATCGAAATCGATGCAGCCATTTAGCGTCTACTGATTGGGTGATATGATCGCCATTTCCACCAATGGAAAGCCGTATCCGTCCATCCCACTTGACATGCCAGCAGAAAAAATCCTTGAATCCAACAAACCAAAGCTCTATTTTCCTCCACAACGCAATTGCACTCCGCTCGCGCACACCCCTTCTCTCCAAACCTCCACTCTCACGATGGCCTCCCAGACCAGCAACAAGCGCGGCTTTACGCTACTTGACACGCTCCCCAACTTTGATTTCTCAGCGAGCGACGGCTCGGAGAATACGCTCCACGGCTACTTTAAGGGATCGTGGGGACTGCTCTTTTCGCACCCCGACGACTTTACGCCTATCTGTACGACTGAGCTTGGTGAAGCGGCGCGTCTCCAGAATGTTGGCGAATTTGAGAAGCGCCATGTCAAGCTTTTGGGGCTCAGCTGCAACAGCGTTGAGAGCCACCAACAGTGGATCCAGGACGTTGAGAGTTACTCGGGGGAGAAAGTGCACTACCCAATTATTGCCGACGTCAAGCGCACGATCGCGGCGGAGTTAGGTATGCTCGCGCAAGACGACCTCGACAAGGCGGGTCTGCCGCTTACAGTACGCACGGTGTTTGTGCTCGACCCGGACGTGCGCATCCGTCTCACGCTCACGTACCCCGCGAGCACGGGCCGCAACTTTGCCGAGATTTTGCGTGTGATTGATTCGCTCCAGCTCACGGAAAACCAAAAGCTTGCGACACCTGTGAACTGGCAGAAAGGCGATCCGGTCGTGGTCGCCCCGACGCTCTCAGCCGAGGACGCCAATGCCAAGTACTCGGATTTGGAAGTCAAAGACCTGCCGTCGGGCCGCGGGTACTTGCGCTTTACGTCGCAGGCCAAGCACGCCTAGTAGAAGAAAGGGTAAGACCCAGACTGCAGTTTCTGCTCTTATCAATTTACTGCCGTTCCGTCTCGTATTATGTGATATTATCTTTTCCAAATGCTAGGACTACAACTTAGGCCGAACCGTGGAGCAAGAGCTCAAAGCCACGCAATAGAAATTCGCACATGGTTTCGGTCGGCAGCTCCAGATCGAGCGTGCGGTCGTCGGCGACGAGCGACAAGTACCGTTCGTACTTGGCGACATCACCCGACCGCTTGAGCACTTCGGTTTTCATGCCGCGCACGACCTGGAGAACGTCGGCCAGCAGCAACGACTGGTCGAGCTTGGCTTTCTTGGCTTTAGCTTCTTTGCCGGGCTTCATCCAGAAAATGCGCTTTAGTTCCATGTCGGCAAAAATCGTGCGTGAGTGCGGACTGCCGCGGCGGCCATGCTTGAAGACGTCAAAGCCGTCGAGCAGGAGATCCTTGAACTTGGCCATATCAAAACTACTGGCTGCCAAAGGCCGTGCGGAGGCAGTTCCGTGGATTACGTGGGCGACAGGTGAGGACGGCGGACTCGGGACTGGTACCAACCCAGCGTCTTCGTTGTTGGACGACTGGAACGAAAATGTCTCTGCTTCAGGCGTAGCTTTGGTCCGTGCAGACGACGGCGAGTGCGACGGAGATGATGCTGGCGATGACGCAGCCGACGCTACTGCGGTTGGGATCGGGATTGCCAGTTGCCGTCCCATCTCGCCATGCATCGCCTTGAAGTTGACTTCAAGGCGAGGCAGTTCGTCCTCATACGGTGGCGGTACAGGAGCTGTAGTAGCTGCTGCGGTTGCCGTAGTTACCATCACTGCCGTGGGCTCATCGTTGTAGTCGAACCCATCATGATCCTGTTGTGCGACTTGCTCCTCACCTTCCTCGTCTATCTTCTGGGGGACGTGGTGGTGCACCGGCATCGCACGCTTGGTGGTACGTTGACCAGACGCCGGTGCGTGGTGCGTGCGGAGCACTGGCGGCGAAGCGATTCCCCCGTTGCTGGTACTGGTCTGGTTCCCACGCATTGTATAGGCACCACCGCCCCCACCTGACTGCGGACGGACTGCATGCAGCACCTGCATGACAGTCTCCAGTACCTCTTGCAGTGGCTTGCGCGCCACATCGAGGCGGTGCACGACGCCGTCGTACAGTGCGTTGGTCGCCTCACCGTGCTGTCGGTATGCCTCGAACCGCGGCGGCAGTTTGTCCGGCGCGTCGTCGCTGCGCTTCGTGAGCCGCGCTAACACGGTTGCGTCGCGCGGCATGATGCTTGGCATGTGGTAGATCTTGCTGGTCGCTGGATCGAACCGACGGCCAGTGATACGCTTGGTGCACTCGACTTCACTCAGGTCCAGCACAAGCACAAAGCTTGGAAAAATCTGCTTGCGCCGCAGCGCCGCGCTTTGCTCCGGCGTGCGCGGGAAGCCATCGAGTACCCAGCCCTTGCGGTGGACACACTCGCAAATCTTCTCGGCGACCATGTCGACGACGACGTGGTCAGGCACCAGGCTTTTGCGGCTAATGCAGTCTTTGGCGACTACACCCAGCGGGGTGCGCTGAAGAATATTCTCGCGCAGCAAGTCACCCGTGGCTACGAGCTCAAGCCCAAACTCTTCACAGAGCAGCTTGCAGAGCGAGGTCTTGCCGGCACCAGGTGGGCCATTTACAAAGAGCTGAAGCATGGTTGACGCAAAGCGACCGAGAGGATATCACTCAATGAATGGTAAGCAAGCGCATTTGGCGAAATTGGCACAGGGAGTGGGGCCGTTACGTTGGCAATCATCCGGAGAGGCACGGCAGAGAAGAGGACACAAATAGGCCACAGCGATTGTTTGTTAGCAATGGTCACCGCTCTCACACTCGCATCGTATCCGCATCCGCACACGATCTCACCCTCACCGAGTCGTCTAAAAATAACAGTGCTAAAGTAAGTTGGCATTCGATTCCTCCAGGCTCAAGATAGTTTCCACCGTCGAATGCTCCGCACAACGCGACCAGAAGGCGGCTCCTGCACTCAACAGACTATCTCCCCCATACCAAGCAACTATCTGGTCTCCTCCCTCGGGAGCAGAATGAGTTGACGGCCAAAGCCTTTTGCCTTCGGCTGGCATCACCGTTAACGCTCTCTCGCACTGACGCTCGCATCCAGTCCCTCTCTCCGTTTACACCATGCGAGTTCAGTCAAACCCACACCGCACCGAATGCCACAGCGGACGCTGCCACCATCATCGTTTGCGTTCTTTGCCGAGAACTACGTGCTCCGTCTCTGATTCCGCGTACTGCATCGCGATGGTCGCACTGCTCACGACCGGCTGCATCTGCGTAACGCGGCAGCGTCGTTTCACTGCAACCCGCATGTCGGCACCACGCGGTTCATGCTCGCACTGCACAACGCCCACTCGGTCCCCGCCATCTAATCTGGGTTCTCTGTGTGGTACTTACGGTTCCCACGACGGTGCTATGTACTACTCAACGTAGCGGCGCTGGCAGTGTGGGGACTGCTTATGGTCGCGATTGGCCTTAGCCAGTGCACGATCGCGCCGCAGACTACGGAACGAACGACAACCGTAGCTGTGGGCGACGGCCTTGTGATCTTGGGAGTGATGGTGACAGTAGGCGGTAGATGTGGCTGCTGGAGGTATCACAAGCGGCGCCTGGTCGAAATATTCGTGGTCGTGGACGTCTTGTGGGCAACACAACAATGACGATATGTTCCATGGCCGACTCGGAAGCTTGCAGCATTTTTTGCCATCGGAAGCTATCGATTACACGGGCAGACCTTGGTGCTTGAGTGCCCTTCGATCTTAACCAATCGTGGAGCCTCGTACCGACCAGGCGTCGTTTGCGGTGCCGCCTCGTTAGGCCGTCGATACGACTAGCTGTGATGAGCTCGAATCCAGGTTTGGAAAAGCTCCTCGCCACGATGAATTTCTGCGCCCAATTTCTTCAAGCGCAACACCCGCATCGTCGAGCCCGGTACCAACAGCGGAGCAGAAATCTGTGGGACGGCAAACCAAGAACTTCACGGAGTTTTGCATCGCAATTCTGTGAATCTATGGATTCTGAGTATCGGAAAAACACGAAGTTACCCAGTGCAACACGGCCATTTGAACAGTCGCTGACCCTCAATGCTGTTGGATTGACGTCACTGTCGGCAGCCGCTTGCGCCGTTTTTAGATGACTCGTTTTTCGATGATCAACCAAGAACAAATACGCCAATGGTATGTACGCTAATACGTCCACTGCAAGTACGGCCAGTAGCGAAGTGTTTTCGTGGAAACGCGGAGCCGCTTCGAGTGTCGAATTGTTGCCTTTCATTGCTGTACGCCTGTCAGTGCTCAAGTGTTCGACGGGGACCTTACTGGTCCTTGAATGCAAATAAATATCCACTAAAGATATATTTTTTTGTGATCGCCGCGCGATTGTTTTTGTGGGTGGCGTATGAGCCTGTTTAGGCGGTTTGGTTCCGCCTGGTTATGCACAACTTGGCATCCGGATCAGATTGATTGGGATCTGAGTCTTCCGCTTATTGTGCATAAAAGTGCCTGTCTTTGCGCACTCCCCAAAAAGCAGCGACCAACGTATCAACAGTATGTTTCGTCCTTTTCGTTGGCGGTTCCATCCGGAATAGCTCGCTATAGCACATGGTGCAGTAGTGGAGTGCCTCTAGCCGGGAAGCCAGCGCTCAAGTACTACGGTGCTACTAGGTTGCCACTTCACTCGAGTGGTTTTGGCAATTCGGACTCTTTCGGGGTCTACGAAGATGAGATCCATATAGATCAGCGAGACATCTCCACACAGAATTTTCAACGTACACTGTGCAAGAACAATCGCATCACGGGTGACTGATTCGTTACTTGAATAATATCTGCATTGCTCGTGAGCTGAAGCCCCAGACGGCATATACGAAACCAGCCACACGAAGATGCCGTACACTGGCTAGGTATGTCTCGCTCATGGAACGTTGATAGCGCAACACAGCAATACTTGCCGCCTAAGCCCGAAAAGATTACGGCCGGCGTTCGCTTCTACAGTCGCCCACGTAAATGGGGAGCCGCACCGAACATGTAGCTTAGAAATGTGGATTGCTTGCCAACGCTGGGCATGCTAACTTCATGGCGAGTCAGATGCGCTTGGTTATCTGTGATGCCTTTGAAGAGATAAGGTACTGTATCGTATAGCACCAATATGTATCGCCTCAAGTGTTTTACTGTGATCTTCGGTGCGCACACCCATTCCATTCAAACCCATTATGGTATTCCTCCTATTATAAACACAAGCTCGTGCGCTGTCGTGTACCAACATATAGCGGTGCACAATACGATGGCCAATATTCCTGTGTTCAGTCTCAAAAACTATCCCTGGTAGTTCTTGCAGATCTAGACGCCCTCGGCATTGCAATCAAATGCCACTCGTCGTTCTTCAGTCTAGCTCTGCGCGGCCCTAAACATCTAAAAGGACATGAATATTTTTTTTGCAACACATACGCTGTTAATGTTAGCTATCAGTACAAACGTTGTGGTGGCCAGTGATTGCATACTGTATTTGTATAAAAACTGTACTGATGGCTGGATCCTCGTCAAAGTTCGAGGATCGAGATTCCAGAAATGTTATCGCAATCATCGGAAAACCTGATGACGTCGTCTGGATCTCCTCATAAGCCAATCACGTCTCTTGCATTCGACTGTCAGCCGATTATGACCCAATCATAGCTACGAATGTCCCTTCAGCACAATCTCCCCTACCCGCATTTCACAGCGTTTGAGAAAAACCAGCCAACCCATTGACCTCTAATAATTTATGTCTGGCTTGTCATCTTAACCAATCTGCAGTTGAATTGGTTTTTATGATGATTGTAATCGCATACCCCGGCATTTCTGTTACTAAGCTAAATTTACAACGGGTGGTTAGTGGACTCCTCATCACGGCAGCATCCTCTCCACCTTTGCTCTCCGCCTCTCGGCAGCCACGGTGTACGTCGGTCGCCGAGCAGCACCAGCCGGAACGGAACGCGGGCGGATTACGACAGCGCTTTCATCGCGACAACGGAGACGCCATTCTCCTAAAGAGTCCCTAACCGAAACATCCTCGACGTGTAGATACCAGTAAAACCCTCTTCCGTCCAGTAACTCCTCGACGTGTCTATCACACACACGAGCTCCACCTCCCTTCCCATCTCATCATCTATTCGACCGCATTCGGCGATCCCCGTTCCTCAAACGCAACCCAGATCAGCACCAGTATGACGCGCGAGAACAGCACCAAGATGGACACCCACACCCACACCCACGTGCTGCCGCCGCACGCGCCTGGTCTCACGTGCCTCGGCGACGACGTGCGTACTGAGTTTGTGGCCGAAACCAATCTACCCACCGCCGACGGCGTCTTCCGCGTGCGTGCGTACCGCTCGACCGGTACACTGCGCGAAGCCGAGCCGATCGCCATGGTCTGCGGCGACGTGCGCGGTAAGACTGGCGTGCCCGTGCGCGTGCACGACCAGTGCTTTACGTCCGAAGTGTTTGGTTCGCTCAAGTGCGATTGCCGCGAGCAGCTCGCTTTTGCCAAGGAGTACATTCGCCAGCACGGCGGCGTCGTGATCTACATGCCGCAGGAGGGTCGGGGCATTGGCCTCGCCAACAAGATCCACGCGTACGCGATGCAAGAAAAGGGCCTCGACACGGTCGACGCCAATCGCGTACTCGGCTTCCAGGACGACTACCGTTCGTACGAGCCAGTGCCAGCGATCCTCAAGGATTTGGGGATTGAATCGATTCGGCTGCTAACCAACAACCCCCGCAAGATCCGGCTGCTGAACAAGCTGTCGGTGGACGTCGAGGGGCGGCTGCCCGTCATCATCCAGGGCGGCGAGCACAGCCAAGGGTACCTCACGGTCAAAGCGAGTCGCATGGCGCACATGCTGCCGGGCTCGTTCAATGACGAATGCGATGAGGATACCAACGATCACAGTGTTGGCTACAACCACGACAATGACAAACCGTCGCCTATCGTCGTAAGCGACAAGCTCACAATGATCTCGCCAACCAGCTCTTCGACCTCGACCTCGTCGTGCGACGACATTTACCTTCGCTTCCAGTTTGTCGCATGAGCTATGGAAACAGGATCACTCAGTTTTTGTGCATACCGGAATCGCACGCGGGGCCGCTTTTCGATAGCTGCGGCCACAGTACTGCTGGTAACCATTGTAACACTATTTAGAGGCCAATGTCCTCTCCTTTTGCTCATTTGCTTTCAAGGATTGTAGCGTGAGGAGACCCAGCACACAGCACCGTGCAGGCTCTCGTTAATCCCGTTTTGTCTCCAATGGATTATTGGCGTTTCGCATAAGAACTGATTTAGTGTCATCTAGTTTTTAACCAATGATATCACATCATACATAATTTTCAACCAATCAGTATGACACTAAAAATATTTTGACCAATCCGAAGCCGCCCAATCACGCCAATGAATGCCGCGTGTAAGTCGTCCGCTCGACCTGGCTTGCAACAGCTCCATCTCACTTGCAAAAAGGCACGTGGCGCGGTTACGCTTCCTATCCTCCTCCTCGATTCCCCGCTTCACTACGATGCTGGATGACAACCGCAAAATCGGCACGCTGCTGCTGGGCATCGGGTTCCTCTTCCTCTTCCTCGGCGTGGTCCTCTTCTTTGACGCCGCGCTGCTGGCGCTCGGCGACGTGCTGTTCCTCTGCGGCCTCGCGCTCACCATTGGCCTCTCGCGCACCGTGCGGTTCTTCACACGCAAGGAGCGATGGCGCGGCATCGTCTGCTTCCTCGGCGGCATCGTTCTGGTCATGCTGCGGTTCCCTATCATTGGCATGTTCCTCCAAGCGTTTGGGTTCCTGAACCTCTTTGGCTCGTTCTTCCCCGTGGCCGTTGCATTCTTGCGCCAGACGCCGGTCATCGGCAACGTGCTGAGCATGCCGGTGATCAACGATGTTGTCGACCGGTTAGCTGGCTCGACCAAGCGCGGCTACCAAGTGTAAGCAGTCCATCAGAAAATGCCACCAAGATAGGACATGGGCCAAGGTGGTATCCCTTATGAACCGCAGGACGGTCGCCTGTGATCCATGATACCACAATCATCCACACGATCTCCTGCAACCTACAATTTCGTACGGATACCATAACATGCTAGCTAGAAACACCGACCAACATATTAATACAACTCTCTCCCCCACATGTACGCCTTCATTACTAGGAGCTCCTCCTACTTCCTCGACCATCATTTCTGGTCTTATATTTTTTGCGGATCCAATCTTATTTTCAGCCAATAAGAACATTTTACTCCATCTGTTTCAACGAATCATGAACTCCCGTGTGAACCGCTGGAGCTTCTCGCATCCATTTCGCGATTGTCCAACTTCGTGCAGCACCACCACACATCTCTTTTCGTCCGCATCGTCATGAGTTTCTTCAGTCGCCTCCGCAGCCGCGTGCACACCATCGACTCGCTTCTCTGCATCGGCCTCGACCCGCACGTCGCCGAGCTCCCCGAGCCAACGGCCGCGGCCGCCGAGGCGTTTTGTCTCCGTCTCATTGATGCGACGCACCACGTCGCGGCCGCGTACAAGCCCAACTCGGCGTTCTTTGAGGCGTTCGGTGCCGAAGGTATTGCCGCGCTTAAGCGCGTTGTCCAAGCGATCCCGCAAGAGATCCCTGTACTGCTTGATGCCAAGCGTGGCGACATTAGCACGACTGCCGCGGCGTATGCCGTTGCGGCCTTCGAGCAGCTCGAAGCCCACGCGATTACGCTCGCGCCGTACATGGGACAGGACTCGATCGATCCGTTCGTGCGCGGTCGTCCAGAGCGCGGCTGCTTTGTGCTCTGCAAGACCTCGAACCCGAGCGCCAACGATTTCCAGACGCTGTCGATCGCTGTCGATGGCGGCGCCGCGCGATTGCTGTATGAGCAGGTCGCGCTCAAGGCCCAGGAGTGGAACACTGAAGACAACGTCGGCTTGGTTGTCGGCGCGACCGACATTGATGCGCTGCGCCGCGTGCGGGCCGTGACGCCGTCGCTCTGGATCCTCGCACCGGGTATTGGCGCCCAGGGTGGCAATTTGGAAGCGGCGGTGAGTGCCGGTCTCTCGGCCGACGGGCTCGGCATGCTCATTCCGATCTCGCGTGGCATCTCCAAAGCCACAGACCCAAAGGAAGCCGCCGAGGGATTTCGCGACGCCATCAACGCTGTGCGCATCACCAAAAGCGCTGCTGCCACGTCTGTTGCCAGTGCCTCAAGCGGCACCGATCGCGCCTTTATCGAATTTGCATTGTCACTCGGCGTGCTCAAGTTTGGCGACTTTACACTCAAGTCGGGACGCAAGAGCCCCTACTTTTTCAACGCCGGACTCTTCCGCACGGGCCGTGCGCTCGGTCAGCTGGCCAAATTCTATGCGCAAGCCATCCACGACAGCGGCGTGCAATTCGACGTGCTGTTTGGACCGGCGTACAAGGGTATTACGCTGGCGGCCGCGGTCGCGATTGCGTACGCCGATCTCTACGACGTTGACCTTCCATTTGCGTACAACCGCAAAGAAGCCAAGGACCACGGCGAAGGTGGTGTGCTTGTAGGCGCCGACATGACGGGCAAACGGTACGGGATTCGATCGAGGAGGAGGAATATGTGGGACTTGATAGTAATACTTTTGGTTTCTGCATAGTGTGCTGATCATCGACGATGTGATCACGGCCGGCACGGCCATCAACGAGGCCATTGAGATCCTGAAGCACGCCACCGCGACGGTCGCGGGCGTTGTCATTTCGCTCGACCGTCAAGAAAAAGTGTCGGTGACCGACACTCGATCGGCCATTGACCGTGTGCAAGCGACCTTTGGAATCCCGGTCGTGAGCATTGCGAACCTCGATAACCTGGTCGCGTTCCTCGACGCGTCGCCCGCGGGCGATGCGAACGCACCCTTTTTGCCCGTAATCAAGGCCTACCGCAGCGAGTTTGGCGTGTCCAAGCAGTGAACAGCGCCGCGATGCTCTTGATGATGGGCCAAATTCGCACTTACAGGATATTCTCTATTTCAGTAGACATTGCCATCCGTATATAGTGAACGACAAAATGTACTAATTTATTTGTGGTTGTGCGTCCCCATGCTTCCCAAAATTATCAAAACAAGGTACCATGCACTTCAACATTTCATCGATCAAGTGGAATGTTTGGCCAGAGAATAACCCAGCGCGTAATACCTTGCGCACTGTTGCGATAACGGTCGCACCCCAGCGAGAAGACGCACTTTTGGCAACTGAGCTCGCGGGGCTTCCGTACAGCAAGAACAACTCACTTCCGTGGTTTGAAATTGGCCATGCGCGCAACCAGTCTGGCACCACGGCAATCTGCGCGTGCTTGGCCATTACGTGCTCGGCCATTACGTGCCATTACGTGCTCGAGGTGGTTAGACGCGACCACCAGCGATGATGGTAGCGAAGCCATGGGACTGCCCGAGACAGACAGCGTACGAAGCGACGGGTAGAGTAAAGCTTCGTCTGGAAGCGACTCGATGAGGGAAGTTGCGAGCGACACGGAATCGCAGCGAACGACGGTGGCAGGGTCATGAGCCTTGTGTGGTCCAACGTGATCGAGATCCACTCGCGATTGGACTAGACATGGCCGAAATGTCGAGTAGAACGCTTAAAAATGGAGTGGGACCACTCGATCTCTCGCAACAGGCTCGGCAGTTGGGTGTGCAGCAGCGGTGGCGGCACGCACGCGCGACATGTTCGTGCAGCCAAACATGACATACGAGAGTGATGGAAATTGCGCTTCGTCGAGCACAAGGCTGAGCATGCATGATCGTCCAGTCAAATTCACGAACTACTTGGCAGAAGATGAAGAGTGGAATAGCCCCCGAACGGCAAAAGTCAAGCACCACGTTGACGATGAGCCTGAGGAGGTGGCGCATGGAGACCCATGTCTTTGCCGCACGGCAGGCGAGTCGGATGGCTAGCCAGTAAGCTGTTGATGACTACGACCGCAATGGCGAAGTCGTTGATCCAGTGGGTCGTCACAGTCACACTGAGTATATAGATCTGGAAGACTGGGAAAGTGTCTCCACAACCTCTCGCACCATGGACAATTTGTCGAAACGTGCGCCATTGTGTCCGTAGAGTCCATGGATGCCAAAGTAACGTCGTCAGAAACCGTGGAGAGCTCGTCGCAGTCGGGTGAGTCGACTGCAAAGAGAGATTCGTTGACGCTTCTCCTCTGATGCGTGCAAGCGGTGACTCTTCAAGGAATTGATGTTGGACTGGAACGAAGCATTGTGTTGCTGCAGCCGCACGAACGAACGAGAGCTGGCGCTGGGCGACCGATCGATATATTGCGACCAACAACAAAGTAATGCACAGACGCCGACACCGCGAGCATCACGACCCCACTCACTCTGCAAACACGTCCTCGATGTCTGCAACAACATCGACGCGTACTCAAACATACTCGGCGTGGCGAGAAGCCCGTGCATCGCCGCGAGTGCGACCGAGATGCAGCCGCAAATTAAGTGGGAGCTGGCAGCGGCATTGCTGAGGCGGCGTCGTCGGTAGCGTGCAACGAGAAGCAGAGAGTTCAGCGCTGCCACTGCTGCGACAATGAGAAGCGTCAAGTGCAGGGTCTTCTTGTGGCAAGTACCGCTTCTAACGAGAGCAGTCTGCGCATCAAGCGCTGACACGGTTTGAGAAGCGCCGGTCTGAGTCTGAGGATCGAACGCTGGTACGTCTCGAGCAGCGCTAGCCGAAGGGGAATTTGACTGCCTTGCATTTGCACGATTGTCCTGGCCAATTGCAGCGGGTATGGCCGTCGTAGTTGCATTCACGTTCGAGCTCGTCTCACTCGGACTGGTGCCGGGTCCGAGGCTATTTCGCGTCATGCTTCCACTTACACTTGAACCAAACACTTTGTCCAGGACAACCTCTGCTGACTCTGCTGACGCCTTCGCGACTCCAGTCGTCGAAGCGACGGCCGCAGCCGCCTCGGAAGTCATGGTTTTGTAGGGTTGCACTTTCTTGCCGCCAATGACAATGTCCGAGTAAGTGATCAATTGCTGGGCAGTAAACACGTCGCAGACGGTGTCGGGCACTTTACTCGGGAAATCCGTGGAGATTCGTGTTCGATCCCACTGGCACAGCGACGGTGTGTTGAGGTCGACAGTCGTGTCGTTCGACACTACCCCGGTGCTGTTCAGTGAGACCGCAGGTGGTGTGGTGGGTCTGCCTGGTGAGGTGAGGGTTGCTGGAGCCGCTGGCCTGGCACGAATATGTCTGGCGGCGGTGGTGCCCGTGGCTTGTCGATGATGACACGCCGTGCGACAAGGAATTTGTACTAGGAATCCGAAAGCACGAGTGCGACGATCGGATTCTCCGTGAAGTGCCTAACATGGGCGGTCAATTAGACGTTAGTGTACTCTGGATCGAGGTGAGAGTATATGGCGGGAACGCAGCGTGCAATTCTTGGAGCTTGCTCATCGAGTATACGGCACCCGGGATGGTGTCGAATCTGCTTTTGTTGAGAGACCTAAAACAAGTGCGTAGACGATTATCATTTCAATTCGGCGTTTACATATAATAATTCTGCCTACGTACAGTCACTCCAACAGAAAAAGGTCGGTTTCCATGCGACTCATCAGGTTGTCGGTCGAATCCCCACGATACAATCACACCTGAAGTCAGCGACCGCTGTACGGTGAACCCAGCAAGCATTTCTGTCGTACAAGAGGGTGAGCTTGGGGAGTGATACCTTGCTGGAGAGGAGTCTCAGAATGTTTGAATTCCAGGTGGTCGATCAACGGCTTTGCAACTTGAGCAGTCGTGCCAAACTCACTGCGTCCGCCAACGATTTGGCTGAGCATGGCGAACCAAAATAATTAGGTCAGATACACCTGAGGTAGGAAGATATCGAGCGAAGTGGACCAATCGCCTCCACACAGGCGTTGCTCTCGACTGTAACCGAAACGGCCTGAGGAGCAGTTGCTACTAGAGCGGCAGGTGAAGCGATATTTGCGTTGGCAGGCGGCGGCGGAGGATGAGGAGGAGACAGAGGCGAGGTTGGGTCGAAATTCACTCGGTTGCCTCCGTTCGGCAGTGTCTTGCCAGGTTTCAGTGCAGGCGGTCGAGCCGGCGGTGCGGCGTGGGCAGAATAGGGGTCTCACTCGACGGCTGACCGTCACCACTTTGGTTGATGACGACACATGCGGTGGTGGCGGCGTAGGTTCCGCCACGCCACTCAGATGAGAGCGTCGTGTACAGTGCGCTGCATCAGTAAGCCTGCGTGGTGACAGCAGTGAGCAGCAGGGCGAGGACACCGGCGCATTGGGTCGTTACAAATGCCGTAGCGGCCCTGGGGACCCTCATGGTCTTGACGTTCCAGTAAGAAGGCGTCGATTAACGGGTCAACTCTAGAATGCCAGTCATTGTTCTGATGCCAACGATGTTTCTTGCAGTGGAATCAGTTCTGTGTCCACTGATTTCGAAGGCGGTAAAGTGAAACTACCATCGCCGGTCAGTTGTTCGTTGTGGTGTCCACAAGAAGTGGTGATGTACCAGCGCAAGCGCCTACAGCAGCAGCAACAAGAGGCGGCGACGAAGCTTGTGGTGTGCGCTGTTCAGTCTAGCTGTCTGCACTGAAGAGGAGGTGTCACCAAAATGACCAGCTTTACAACGCATGCGTTGCTGTCCTCGAATTACTATCGGGGCGTGTATTGAGGTGACTGCCACATAGACAGGACACTGTCGCATCTATGTACAGGTCATGACTGGTTCTTGAGCAGAGATGGTACAACGGCACCATGTGTTTTCCACGTAACGCCGTCGTGAATTGCCAAACTAATTGACAAAAAGTGAATATATATTGAGTCAAAAGTGGGTGGAACAAATTCTGATCGCGAGTGGCACAGTATGGTATTTGTTCGATCGAACCAACATCGCCGCAAGTACCCACAGTTTGATAATGAATAATTGAAGCTACCAGGAGGTTCCGGACCACCGTACTGTACGCATTGCACGGAATACTGGAGTGCACATACATGCAAACAACAAAATGGAGCATGGCCATATCGAGCGGTGCCGCTCCGGCGGACATCATACGAAGTAGCATAGCGTAAGCATGACTTTATTCAATGCTACGGAGTTGGTAGCAGTGGCCAAAGCGGGCATCTCATCTCGTCACAGACATCGTATCATACCAGCAGAATTTGACTGTAACCGTGCCTACCTACTACAGCTAGACTGTAAATTTTCTGGTACAGTGCCGAGCCGAACTGAAAATGAATCGGCAAAGACAAGATTCTTGTGTCTCAGAAAGTCCCTTGTCGCTTAATGCTGGATTGACTATGATAGGTTCAACCCACCCTGGATAATGGTACTGTACGCTTTGGATTCGTGCAAATTGCAGTACACAGAGTTGCACGGTGCAACAGATTCACCCCACCGCGAACCAAGACTCTCCTCACGAGACTTCTTGCTTCACAGTGAGTTCAACGCCGCGCGGGAGCGACACGTGATTCTCCAAATCGCATATAACCACATACAAGTGAGCATGCGACTGCTTGCCGTCTTTCGATGTGTACTTGTCGTGTCTGCAACCGTGTCGAGGCCCAGCAACAGTGCAATGGGCCGTACAGCACGCTGACTTCGGTTTGTTCAGGCCAGAAGACAAGCTTTGCATCCAGTACGATCTCCGCGATGGTACGCCATCGCCATGCGACGACCCCAAGAACAAGAGCGTCAAAAACAAGGATAAACTGTAAACGGAGTGCAGGTACAACTTGTGACATGGTCGTGTACGACGGCAGGAGCTCGGAGACCGTGGTTCGCTTCTTCGTGACGTTCGCGCCGTCATCGTTTTGTTGGCGGAGGGATTTTGGTGAAGTCGACGAGGAGGAAAAGACAGAAGCCCTTGGAGGCCGCAGTGAAGCAGGAACGCTAGGCAAAATCGCAACCACGGACATTGATCCTTCCATGATCAGTCGGTCCCCCCCAGTTACGGCGCTGTACCTGCTCAACCTTGATATCGGCCAGCAACATGCAAACAGCGACGTGATCCGTGGCTTCCCACGGGTCTTCTGTGGCCCCTCATGCTGTGGAATACGATGCTAACTAGTGCCACAGTAGCTCTCTGCCCTCACGAATCTACAGCATTTGCACGTATATCGTGCTGAATTGCTTTCCGCTCCTTTTTTTGGACGCGCGGCTGATGATTGTCATCTCTAGTCATGCGTCCAGGGAATTGCGGCAGATCTACTTGACGACGTTCCGACGTGACATTGTACTCCCAAGTCTCACGAGCCTGTACGTAGTAGAGCTTACCGCCTCACTTGAAAACTCAACCGTCTCATAAAGCACTCACGTGACAAATGGTGCACGTGTTTAGAGTGGTTTCTGAAAGCAGTTTGACAAAATTTGATGGGTACCTATCGGGACTGGAGCAACTGTACAGTTGATTTATCTTTTTCCAAACAATTAACGTCCTCCAGCATAGCGCTACCGTTGTGCGTAGGCACCAGTGATCTGTCTGAGAAGAGTTGCAAGAGACTACAACGGCGGTCTCCAAGATGCATGAGCAGACTCTATACGTCTCCTTTTATTATGTCATCACAGGAAAGCAGGACGAGCTTACAGCCTACACGGTGCCTGACAACAGGAATCTACTGAGCAATCCGATCGCGTTGCTGGAAATAACCGAACGCCAATTGGCGTTTTTGGATCACCTCCAGTCGTTTGCGATTGACCCCCACCGATACGGCGCAGCCCATTATGCACCCTCCTGATACGCCGTACGCTCCGTAGACCTCCAATCCTAGCCATACATCGCCCGACAGTGGGAACTTGCCGCCAGTCAATGGGTCCAGTCCTCGTCCAGGTGCTGGACCACGTCCTAGTCCAATTGTTGGATAACTCTCGTCTAGTTGCTGGATCCAACTCAAGCGAAAAGTATAGACCTCACCGGACGGCTCAACACCTGGCAACTGATCGGGACAAGCAGGACTCTGCATGGCATGTCCGTGTGAGTCGTGACCCCGGGCCAACTTGTCGTACACAGCCAGCAAGCAGAGTCGAACGAATCGTCAGGTGCAGTCACATCAACTTGAGGATCACTATCTCCACGCACTCCAATGTCTACGCAACGCAGAAAGGAGTCAGAGATGCTGGGGTCAAATGCGAGTTCAGCGTCGGAAGACACGAGCACTCTTACGGACCCGAGTGGAATGGATGGTCGTTTCGAATCCAGTAGTAATACGAATCCGGACCCAGGTCAACTTAGCGGCCGTGCAACGAATTCGCGTGATCCAACACAGCCACAGTCCACAGGACAGTGCGCGCCACACCAACAGCAACCGCATCGACCGCACCGGTGGCACGCCAGCAGTGATCAATCCAACCAGAAGAAATCGCAGAAATCGCCGATCAGAGAAATTCTGGTCGGCGTATTCATCGCTGTTGCATGCGTGGCTTTTGTCATCGTCTTCTTGAAGCGTCGACAATCCCACGCATTGGATAAGTCGACACCAAGCCCGCGCGCGACCATAACCATGGCGTCTCCATCCGCAGGCTTTGATGCTTTCAGCCACGCTTCCACTCCGACTCCATCGCTCGCGACCGCTGATGCCAGCGTCTGGAATCTCTTTTCTTCGCGTCGCCTGCGAAACACCGATCTAAGCGACGTGCGTCCGATCTACGCCAGCTCGACCGCCATGGTGTGGCTCGTTTAGCACGCCTGCTCGCGTCGAAGCGGGTGCCTGACAAGGTCATGCACCAGGGAATGACCGGTTCGTGAACGAGATTGGCATTGTGGCTCGACCACCTGAGCATCATCAATCCCGTTAGCGTCACATGGTCCCACACACAGGATATCCAGGCGCTGTTTGAGTACATGCCTCGAGGCGATTTGCAGTCGTAACTCGCGCGCATTAAGGTGAAATCGTGGCGTGGGACTTCGCCAAACTCCAGCTCGCGATCGACATTGTAGAATCACTGGTGTACGCACACTCGTTCACACCGTCGCTTGTCCATCGCGACGTCCGGACGCGCCACGTACTGTTGAGCGAAGACAGGAAACCCTAGTTAAGTGGCTTTGGCTTGGCGCGGACGACATCCGAGCAAAACAGCATGACGACCCACAACGTCGGCTCTAGTAAGTGGACCCCAGAGATCCTCGCAGTCGGACGGACTTCGACGCGGCCAGTGATATGTTCGCTTTTGGTATTATGCTCTGTGAGATTGATACCCACACGGCCCTATACCATGATGCGGAGAGTAGGGAAGAAGTGCGGGTTTAGCGGGCACGACGATTCGCAGTGTGCGATTGCGGGGACACTTCGCCTAACGCTCTCTTCGAACTACCTCAAAGAGATTCGAGATTTTGCGATGCGGTGCTGGTAGCATAACCCACAGTCACATCCGTCAGCAATGCGGGTCGCCTATGAGCGTCGGCAATTTTCTCGGCATTATGAAGACCGTATCAGTAGTTTATGAAGGAGACTGATACATTAGAATTATCGTCTTCAGTGCTGCACAAAATACAGTACTTGAAGTACCTTCGTCGCCACTCAGATTCATTAAAACACCAGCAAACGTCATGTGAACTGGAGAAGCACTGGCGCCGGCGCGAGCGAAAATCGGAACATTCGTCATCACTAAAACGTGTGCGTCCGCCTCGCCCATCCAAATTTCGTTGTGTGCTGACACAGAAAGCAGAAGTGCTACTCAACCCAAAAATGCAATATGTCAGTGCATACTTTAAATCATTCAATACTACTTCACTCTATGGAGGTAAATATACTACTTTTACTACAAATCGACACGTTCATCTTCAACTCGTCACGTCTTCCGGATCGACTTCATCATGTGCTCGAGGGATTCAACGCCTGTCGCAGCGAGTACGCCACTTGAATGGCCGTGGGACGGTGAGTCGCGTGGAACGATAGACACGCGCGCGCGATCTCGCGCACGACCAATGGACACGACGCCGACACCGACGGCTGCAGCTCGCCTTGCGCCACCTGCTGGAGAATGGTCGATTCGGTGATGGGGTTTTTGGTTGTGGCATCCACAATGTCGGCGTACGGCACCAAGTGCGTGTCAAGTTCCGTCAGGAGCACGCCGAACGAGTACATGTCACTCGAGGCGTCGTAGTTGGTGCTGCCGCTCAAAATCTCGGGTGCGAGCCATCGCCCGGTGCCGCCGCTGTCGGTCATGGACTCGGCCTCAGCCTCCGACGCAGTCTCGGAACCCACGCCAACCCCAAAGCGCGCACAGCCAAAGTCGCTCAGCTTGGCCTTAAAATCTTCACTTAAAAGCACGTTGCGGGACTTGAGGTCGCGGTGGATCAGCGGCGGATCGAACGAATGCGTGTACACCAGGGCTTCGACAATATCTAGGGCAAGCCGCAGTTTGTCGGTGACCCAGTCGGCAGCGAAGGGATCGTTGGAGCTGAGGTAGGCACGCAAGTCGCCGTTTGGCATGTACTCGAAGAGTGCTTGGAGATCCGTCTCATTGGTCCACGCCACACCGAAAAACTGGACAATGCTGGGGTGGCTCAGCGACGCCGCCAATTTGATCTCAGTGACCAACATCGTCATACGCTCGGCCGTGGCTTTACCAGTCTTGGCCAGCCGCTTGGATGCGAGTTGGTGGGCGCCACCACGGTAGCTGACCAGCCACACCACCGCTGATCCGCCTGTCCCAATGAGCCGTGCGTCCGTGACATCTTCGGCCCGCAAACGATACGACAGCATCTCGTTGTCGGCCCACGACGGAAGGTCCCCGATAAACACGGACCGTGACACGACGCTGTTGCTGTCGTTGGGTTCGCTGCCCATTTTTGTGTACGAGTCGCTGCCAAAGTAAAGCGCGGCATTGTACCGAGCAGCGTTGCGGCGCTTGCGCCAGAGCAAGCCAAACGCCCCAGTGATCACCACTACGATCGCCCCCGCAATGATCAGCACCACCAGCAAGGTTGACGAGCCGCTGTCGCTGCTTGACTGACCAGTCGACGCACTGTCAGATGGTTTCTGCGGCGGCGCCGTCGGCAATGGCTCGGTGGATACAGCGCCATCAAAGATGTCGCCGACTGACGGCGGCGGTTTGTCACTGTCGGTCGATCCGCTTCCACTCCCACTGCCACTGCTACGAGGGTCCGACGTCAAGTTGGCTGTGATGACCGCGCCAGGCGTCGTAGAGACCAGCACGGTCACGCCGGCGATTGTGGTCGTAAAGGCATTCGCGTTATTGCCGCTTGCATTCTGGGGTGTGGGAATCCCTGTGTCTGCTTTCACGTCGAGCTTGAGTTCTTCCAACGCCTGGAGAAACGTCGCTTGGGCTGGCGTCAGTACGAGTGGTCCAGCGATGGGGTTTTTGGCGAGGTTCCTAGAAGGGAACAAAAGCGTCAGCACCTCACGTAGTAATACATACTCTCATGGGATTCCTACTAACGTACAGTACGCGGAGGTTGGTGAGCATGAAGACGCTGGGGGGAATAGCGATCAGATTGTTGTTGGACAAGTCCCTACGAATGCAAAAGGAGACTTGTCAGCATCTCTACCTCATACATAACATGAGATAACACGTACAGCGAGTGCAATTGTGGTGCTGTTGCCGAGAACGTCGTGAGCTTGTTGTCACTCAAGTCACTAGCATAACACCATACAAACCGTCAGTATGTAACCAGAGTGTCCCACTCTGAAGCACGAACGTACAGGGAGTTGAGCTGCGGCAGCGTGACGTTCATTGAAGCAAGTGCGTTGGTGCTGAGCGAGAGCGTGTGGAGGTTCTGAAATTTGATCAACTCAGTATCGGGAAACTGCTTGAGCTGCGTGTTGCGTAGATCCAGCGACGTAAGCCTTGTCGGCATGGACGTTAGTGCGATCGAGAGGTTGTCGCCGAGGTCCAGATTCAGTAGCGCGATCGCCGTGAGCTGTGGTGCGGCCGCAAAGGCCGCTGCACTAATGGTCATGTTGACCACCCGGTCTTTGGTCGCGAGGTCCGGACGGCCACCGTAGATCGATCTACACATTTACAGCATTAATCAGCCGATTGGTATCATACATGACGGACCTTAGAGTGGACGTACAGATTGGTGACCGTCGACGCAATGTCCAGTTTCCCGACTGCACGCACAAAGACGTTGGACTGATACGGAGCGGTCTCGGTCGTCGGCACCGCGACACTCGCAGGCTTGGGTCGCCGTGGCGTCGACGGTGACAGCGGTGCTTTGTACGGCACGACAAACGCAAACGTCGAAGCCTCTCGCAGCCGCGTAAAGCACTGGAACTCACACGTGCGGGCGCGGCTCGTGGCGTTCGAGCAGTACGCGTCGCGGCTGCCCGTGTCGAAATCGCAGCCCGTGAGTTGGGGGGCGGAGACGTTTTGGTCGTAGACTAGACAGGCTGCGCCGTAGGCGCATGGGCCACAGGACGCCAGCAGTGTGTTGCGGGGGACGCCCGTGCAGATGTCGTCGGAGGGAAATGCAAAGGGTATCGCGCTGTCGACAGCTGGTGCGGCGCGCGCAGCGTTGTGGGCCGCGGCTGTTGCGAGCAGCACGAATACAAAGAGGCGACTCGCCCATGTGGAACACCTCCGCATGCTGTGAGTGGTTTAGAGGAAGACGAAGTGGAGGAGAGGGGAGGGGAGGAGGAAATGAAAATCCACGAGTGAGTGGTCTAGAAGATACTGTATTCGCGCGTCCGCGTCTTTTGACGAATGAGCGAGTGAGGCGCCATGCAAGAAAGCCAGGCGACCGTCGCACGGTGGTGGATAGGTGGGTTGGGTTGTCCCCTGTGGTAGGATCGACGGATCACGTGACCGTGTCCGTCGGACTCCCAGTGTTCAATTTCTTGCCCTGTGCCTGTGCGGGAAACAGAGTCCTCTATTGGAAACGAATGGATCTTCTGTATAAGAAATGGCGTCATCCCTCTACAAGAACAGCCGTGGATACAATGTAGCCATTGAAGTTGTTAAATTAGTAGAAGAGACCGTGGATTGTCGTTACCCAGGCAGTACATCGTAGTGGGATGCTTGAAGAAGCCACTACAAACAGTGTACGCCATGGATACTTCCGTATGAGCAACCTACATGGGTAGGTGGGTAGGTGGGTAGGTGCTCATACGTGCTTGAAGAAGTGGCAACACTCGCGACAAGTAAGACGATCAAGATGTTCGACACGCGATACGTCTTGAACCATTGCCAGCTGACTCGCCAAGTTATAGGGAAATTGGAATCTTCACCGCCCTCGAGACCATGACATTCGTATCGCTCGTTAATGCAGGTTTAAGTGGTGAAGCTGAAGCTTCCATTTGGTTTTCTTTTTCATCGCAGCTTGTCCAGGTCGGCATGATGCATCGCATTACCCATATTGTGTTTCATCGTAAATTATCTTGCAACGACATCGATCGCCTTGGCTCATGCGTCCACCTCGACGAGCTTGAACCTCACCTCCCAGCTTCTCGATGTGCAGACATTGGCATGCCTAGAGCTTTGAGAGTATCTCGCTGCTGGTCGTGGAGAAGCTGCAGTGCTGTAGCTCACAGTCGAGTCCCACTTACGATGCCTCTCGAGCGCCACGTGGCGTTCCTGAGGAAATTCCTGCTGCTCACAGCGCAGCAATTCGTTCACTTTGTGTACGTTGCGCGTAGTCTTGGACGCTACGGTGGATCATCGGTCGCAATGTCTTGCTGGGAGCTTTCATCAAGTGCCCGCATGTCTGGATATGTGAGAGGTCGTGCCGCGACTCGTCGGTGGAATAGAGGCAGTTGGCACCACCGCCATGATTAGTCTAGGTTAGTATACTACAGATAAAAATTTCAATATTTGACTGTCATACTAAGCTAAACTATATCTTGGTGGAAACTCCCGAGTGGAGACCTTTGCGAACTTAACCCCGAGACTTGGACTAAGTTCGATGACATCACTCGCTAGGTTCATTTTTGCCGCGCCATTATCATCCAGCACACCGCCAACGACAACTGCCCAGAAACATGGCGGAACGTTTGGGGCCGGCGGTGACCGCGCTCCAGCTCAGCTGTCGTGGAAACCCCATGCGTGAGCGTATTCTGAGAGACTGGGTCGCCTTTATGGAGTCGCGCGGTGAGTTGGCGATCCTACAGAGCCTTCCGCGTACACCCAAAGGGGCGTCGATCGACTGGGTCAGACTATACGAGGAAGTCGTCGCCAAAGGCGGATTTCAATACACGACGCGCAACAAACTGTGGTCTGCGATAGCGTCGCGCGAATGCCTCAATATTGACATTATGCCGTACGTGCTGGCGTCGTACTATGAGCGACATTTGCTGGCGTTTGAAGAGAAACAGCTATTTGGGCGGGACGTGCCGTCGCTCGTATCTGCTGGCATAAAGCGCCCCACACCGGAAGCCGCGACGGTCGAGGCGATTGCGACCACTAGTGAACTTCAGGAGGCGCAGAATGTGCGTGGCACGCATCTTCCAAACCCACCCAAGCGACTGAAAGTCCGTCGCCAGGAACAGTCCGATCTCGGCACGCTCCACGGCCTCGTGCTCGCGCTCGACTCGCAAATCGATCGGGAAGTTTCCAAGGCCATTAACCTGCTCAATGTACTCAGCTACGGTAACTACAACGCCATCCACGGCGAGTCGCCGCTCCACGCACTCCATGCGCCAGTGGATGGCGAGAACGAAATCGTCATTGACAATGCCCCCGGTCTACTCGATGCCCTCTACCGTCAGCTGCAGTCGTGTCCGTTGCTGCCTCACATCTCTCAAGACACGCCCCACACACGCGTGCGACGCAAGCTCCTCAACATGGACGAAGACGTCGGCAAGCGTGAGCTGCTGGACACCAAGGCACTCATGGTCCTCAACATTGTGCGCAATTTGTCAATGGTCGCAGAGAACGAGAAGCCACTGGCTGACCACGAAGACCTTGTGCTGTTGCTTATTCTCGTGCTGCGTCGTATGGAGCTTAACTATGAAATCGGCGACCACGCGCTCGATATTCTGTGCAATATTGCGAAGCAAATCGACTTTTTGGGTCTCCATCCGCTGTCGAAGGTCGAGCTCTGGCATCCCGACTATCACCTCGCTTCGCATCTGTGGAAGAAAGAGCGTGTGCTGCCGCTCGAGTGTCTTTTGCAGCAACTCACCGCAATGCTTCTCGATCCGACTCAACGACGAACCGTTGTGCTGCGTGTGTGTGAACTGCTCTGCAACGCGACGCGGGACGTGGCACTCCGCCCCATGCTCGCCAAGAGTCCGTCGTTGGGCAATGATGCGTTCGTGCATCGCATGGTCGGTTTGCTGGCCTGCTCTCGTCAAGACTTTACACACACTAACCCAATTACTCGCCGGCGGCAAGGCGGTCTCACGCACGATGGCGACTATAATATGGATAGCGACGACGACGACGACGCAACCGATGAGCCGGACGATGAAAACACGAAATGGCCGGCGCCGTGGGAGAGCGATGGACTACCCTCTGGGATTGGCATGGGTATTGTGTATGTCACGCCAGAAGGCAACCGAAATGCGCAGTCGGGTGCGGGCGGAGATGACGAGTTCAAAGTCGACCACGAGATGCGGGACGCCGCGCTCGAGGTGTTGTATCGACTGGCCGACCGAGATGATACCGCCAAGGTACGGATGAATTTTTTATGATTTCATGGATGAAGACTGAGCATTGTCTTTGAGCGTTGTAGCTTCAGCTCGCACGCCAACCCAACTTTCTTCCCCGTGTAGCCGGGATTCTTACATCGTGTATCGGGCGGGTACGTTAACTCTGAGGTGGACAGTGTTCGTTGGGCGTTGGTGCTAACACTGTTATTCATGTCATAGCCGGAAGCGGCCCGAATTGCCGTCGGTGTGCTCAGCAGCATTTCGATGAATCGCGAGACGTTTCCGTACTTTCTTCCGATCGAAAAGGATCTTATCCTGCTGGCTTTCTCCGATCGCAGTGTCTCCGACCTCCTCAACAATGTGGTCGCCGACGTGTACGGCATGCACGCCTTGTAAGGTGTCACTGAAGCCTCTCTAGTAGACATTGCACGCATGGAGATGAATGACATGATATACCAGTTGACCTCTGTGGAGCGAACACATCGAGCTTAGTTTTTCGTTTTCTTCCATTTCGTTTTCTCGGGTTTAGTGGCAATCTACAAGCACTCTAGATCGACCTACGTTGCACGCTTAGAAACCAAGCCCAGTGAGCCATTTCTTAATGTCCGTGGCGTGGTCACCCGTGACCTCCAGCCGCCCGGGACGCGATGCGACTTCCTTGCCGCCGCAGACCTTGGCCATCTCCTGTCGGAGTTCTTCTTCGTCGCCGTTGAAGCGACGCACAATCGTGAGCACGCGCGTGCGGCCGTTGCGGTAGTCACGGTACACAGGCAGCTGCAGACCAACGGACGTGCGCTTGACGAAGAACGGGAGACCCGGCAGCGGCGTCTCAGGCGCGGGCGACCAGCCGTTGAAGCTCACCTTCTCGGGCACATAGGTCGGCTCGTACTTGAGCGGCTCGACTTCGGTCTCCGGCGCAGGGTTGCGCTGCAGAGCACGGAGCGCAGCCGGGTGACGCGTGCGACGGCGGATCTGGCGGTTACTGTGCACACGCTCGGAGTTGCAAAGCGAGACGACGACACGGCGCAACATGGCGGAGATGATGGCAGGCCTTGGTGGTGTTGTCGGACCGGACCACACGCAGTTCCAGCGGCCAAGATGAACGAGTGGAAATCGGGGTACTGCCAGAGTGATGGTCGGAATGGGAAATAATCCAAACACCCAGAATAGCCGCCCATCAGTCCAACTAGAATGTTGGGTTTTTGGGTGATTTCCCTTTGCTTCTCCTCAGAAAATGAATATGCATGGCAACTTTCCTTCCGACTGCTGGACGTCGTCAACGTCGACTCGCGTGGCTTGGGAGTCACAAGATGAATGAAGCCAAGAATGTCTTCATGAGGTATTAAGACGTATATCTCGTGTGCGCTGCCGCATACATACCCAGCAGTTGATGCACCAAGCAGCGGACAGCAAGCTGTATGCCAGACAGACTGGCAGACCTCGTCCAGCACGATTCCTACAGCCCACGTTGCCGCTTCCACACCCTCTTTGTCCTCACTGTGGAGCCCAAATTCGACGATCAATTATTTAGCATCCATCGCACATGCGTCGGATATTGCGGATCCAACCGAGCACACTCGTGTCGAACAGTTCGGCCGTCCCGATGGTCTCGTGCGTCGCGTTGAAAGTGTTGACGGGCAGGTGGGCAGCACATGTGGTGGACACAGGCGTCGATGCCGTCGTCCGCGTGGTTGACATTGTCGATCGTCCAGTCGACGATATCAAGTTCGATCGTAAAGTGCGTGGGCCAGGGTATCTGCGCATCTACGGATTTGAGGAAGCATGCTCGAATGGCACGCAAGACCTTGTCTTCGAGTCAGTTGATCATGGCGGCGTTGGTATCGTGGAAGCGTATCAGTGTCACGGGTCGCTGGAGAAGAAATATGAAACGGGCTTCTACGAGATACGCAAGCTGGGTGAACCTGGCGTGAGAGGGTCGTCGAACCTCGGATCAAACTTTCTGTGCCTTCGTTTTAACTGAAATGGACGATTGCTTCAAGAAGAAATAATGGTTGATGCGGTCTCTCCCAGACATCAATGTTCAAAAGACACGGCAAAGTGATGGTCGGTGTCAGCTTTTTGGCTGCGACGATACGGTGTCTCTCTCAGATATCGTCAAGATACTACGGCAGTCTCGTCCCATGCCCAACCACACGGTTCGCCTCGCTGGTCGGGTCTCTTTTGAGTCGGCATTTTGCTAGAACGACATGGACGCCGCAACCACCAAGACAAAACGAGCCAGCAATTGGCACTTTCGCATCGGGGAGTACACGGTGGCCTAAGCGCTCTATAGTGTGAAGATTGAACACGGTGATGCAATCTCACCGCAGCGCGCGCCGCTATATTCGAACCGCTCGGCACGAATCTAAAGCTCCAGCATCTCGATGCTGCGAAAGGTGACGCTGAGCGTGCTGCCACGTTAGTGCCACAGGGGGCGAAGCCGCATCTCCGACTTGCAGAAATGCATCACGGCAAGGGCGAGCACGCCAGGGCGGTCTATGCGCTCGAACTTGCGCTCGGTCTCGGTGTGGCAGCCCAAGAAAACCATGCGATTGTGGCTGATGTGCGTGGGAATATGGATGAGTATCGACTGCTGAAGGATGCCGAATTGCGTTGTGAGGATCCCAATCCGGGCTACAAGACGGAAGGGCGTATTGACAGACAATGCAAGCCAGCGCCGGCCTTCGTGAAGACCAAGACCCCGATGAACTGCTTGGCAAAGTCATCTCGATGAATTTAGACAATGCGCCTGGACTGGACCGATACGTACTGCTTGGGCTCCAACCCTTCAACAACTTCAATACGAGGACGCTGTCCACAATTTCTTATCGCACGCGATGACAATGCTGACGGAATGTACAACTACGTGTTCATGCTGGAGGTTGGCAGAGGCGTGAAGAAGAATGTGAGCGAGACTGTGCAATGGCTACAACCCGCTGCGAAAGTTCCTGTCCAAGATGACGGGCCGCCGGACGGTAATATGCGATTGGTAAGGCAATGAGTGCTCTCGCTCGCCACCACTAGCTCGGTATCTACTTTCCCATGAAGAAGCAAAGGCGGTTGAGTTGTGGCAGCGTGCGGTCGCACTCGGGTCCGTGCAGCTTTGAATGATCCTGGTGTTTTGCATGCACGCGTCAATTCAAGAGTTTGGTGTCGTGATTCGTCGGACTGAAACCGCGGTTCGACTTGGATTTTTACCGGCCGCTGCAGCCGCCAAACGATTCCATGAGCTTGCTGCGTTGCGTCCTGCCGTGGATGCTGTCGACCCGGCACTTCGGCAGTGTCTCGAGGAGACTGATTCGATTGCCTGCACACCTCTGCCTACCGCTTCTCGAGAAAAATAGGCACCCATTTTGTAAGGTCTTCGAAGTATCCAGACGCCGAATGTGCGACGACTATGCAGGGCGAAGGCGACAATGATGGACGCGGTTGCTTATCTCGAAGACGGCGAGTTTGTGATGAGCGCTGCGAATGCTGTCCAAGCCGATCGCGTCCCAGATGCATCGTTGGTTTCGACACCACGCGACAGTATATTGAGTCACCTTGTCGCTCAAGCAATGCTGGAAATGGATGTTCTGCTGGACGCTGGGTTGGCCCTTCTCCTTCTCCCACCAGGCCCGGCCGCGATCGTCAGCTTTTTCGGTCTCTTCACCGTCAGTTTCCGGATGTCTACACGCTGGCGATTCGAGCTGCTTGTGCGCTCATGTTTGAAGATCTCTCGGAAAGCAACAAACAACAGGCGATACAACTGTTGACAAAGTGTCTGTTTTTTTTCACATCCAGAGAACGATGTTGACCAATCCACATCGGACTACCTCGCCGTTGCTGGTCCTGTCCAGTTCCACACGAACAATCTACCCAAGGCCAAGTCGCTGTTGGCGCGATTCGTAGAGGCTGGAACGCGCGACGGCCATCACAAAGTACCGGAAGCACACTTTCATCTCGGATTGATTGCACTTGCCGGTGCGCAGAAGACAAGCAAGGCTTAGAAAAGGAAGATTCTTCAAGCTGGTCGAACCGTCGCAAAGACACTGCCGCCGTTTTTGCAACCCTAGGAACCGTCGGTCAATGAGCGACTGTACCATTGGTTAACGAGCGAATGCTGGCGAGCTTCGTGTGGATGGCGTCGGTTGTCCAAACATACCCACCAATCTTCCCACTCGGGGAAGTGAAGATGCTACTCAGCGGCCAAAGCCAGACAGGGTGATGCGTGGTGGAGAAATTCTGCCAGGCTTAAAGCGGCATGAGAAACTGCGCCGCGAACGCTCTCGCCTGCTGCGTTCGTTGAAGATAACGCGTGCGCCGATTGTGGAGATGAAAGCAATGTCTAGATTTCTTCTCAACTGAACAACATTCCCACCACCCAATAAGCAGTCCACGAAAAGTGAGTGCGAGCGATCCGCGAGTCTAGTGGGCAGCGATAATCGACGAACTGTTCTTCGCGCTGCGCGATCAGGTCTACGAAGGCCGTTCCTTGGAGTGCATTGTTGTCGCGCAGCCGTGCTGGACAGGCTCATCGCATTCGGTTCTGGTCAAAGACTCGCAACGTGAAGCAGCAATTGTTGCCGTGTACAATGCGCCGGCGCACATGGTGGTCCAGCTCGTTCCCGGTCGGAATACGAATCCGTATGTTCGCATCGCGGCCAACCAATCGATTCTAATTCTTGTGGATGCCCCGAACGTGACATTGCGCGTTGGCGACGTGCACGAGCTGTGCTGGAACTGTTCGGCAATGTGTGAAACTGCTAGCTCGATCGACACTCTGCAGACTTGTGCCAAGTGTCACCACGCCAAGTACTGCAGCCGCGACTGCCAAAAGGAAGACTGGCGGGTGTTTGGGCATCGGTACTTGTGCGGATGATCCATCGTGCGAAAAAGCGCAGTGGCCCTCTGCTCTCTGGCTGCCTTCCTGTATCCATTTACTGTAGCTCTTCATTTGTTCGTGTCTTGGTCGATGGATCGCTTTAAACACCTCGAACGAAACGCACTGGGTTTCTGATTCATAAAAACAATCATAATAGTGGCTGGCTGGTAAAAAAGTGATGGCATTCTTCTCGACTTGATTCCTCCCGCCTCCCGCTCTGGCATTCAACTGGGGCACTCACACCCCTACTGATGATACGCCACTGTCGTAATACCATGGATAGTACAACGTCCTGTGTCTACGGACGCGGTCGCTTGCGACGCACTTCTGCTGCCAATGTCGCTGTGCTGTGAAGAATCTCTTTGCCTTCGGACGGGCGTTCGATAAAATACGGATCGAGGTCCATCGCGAAGCGCCGGATTTTCTGGGACGCTTCATCAATCTTTTCATCGGTTGTGAGCACCGAGATCTCGACCAGCAGCGCCTCCACACGCAAATTCTCCAGATCGACGAGTCGGTACTCGTCCCGCTCATCCTCGTTCTCAAGCTAAGAACGTAGAGTGTTGATAAGTCCCTTCTGACCTGATAGAGAATCCAAGAGGTAATGGCGCGTACCGCTTTCATGCGCGTCGCTTCGATCGTAATGCCATTTGGCAACTGCCATCGTGTGCCCAGTCGCATGAACCGATAACTATGACTAAACACCAACATAGAAGAAATTAGTTCCACCAATGTCGAAATTGCCCATACGCACTACTAGCACTACTAGCACCCAGTACCGAAAGCCGAGCGTATTAATGAACGCACGCACGTTCTGGCTCACGGACACGGCGATCGTGCTGCGGAACGGCACGCCCATTGCCATGGAACCAACTTGCTCCGAGATCTTTTTCCGCTCCCAGCGACCAATGTACCGTAGCTCCCTACAGAATAAAAAAATCAAAGTCGTCAGCGGCAACGCTATACGTCAGTGAAGATTGTACTCACCATTTCTGGCCTCCGTCCACGGGCATCTCGACCGATTCGCCCTGGAACGTTGTCGAGCCCGAGAACACGTGGCGTGCACGGACTTCATAGTGGGGGACACCTAGTCATGTCATTTTCGCCATGTTAGACCCCACATTACCCACCTTATTAAGGAGATGGAAAGAGGTACCTTGGATGTACTGGGGACACTTGTCGTCGAAGTTGTAGACGTACTCTTTGTAGGCAATCTCTTCCTTGACGACGCTCTCGCCGCAGAGTCCGCGGAGGCGCTCGACAAACGACGGAAAGAGCTTAAAGTTCTAGGATAGAAGAGCCACAGAGGGTCAGATGGATATAGTTCCCACACAAGCATATACATAGAGAGAGGAAGGTAGAGCTCACCACTTCGCCTTGCAGCACGCACTCAAAGCACTTGCCCTGCCGCGCCATGGTTCTCTTCCTAATGGCTTTTTGCCATCGCTCTTGGATTCCAACACCAACACGGCATATAATTGGCTAATATGTTCTAATTCTCTATTGGTTGAAATACGACTAAATCGTATTATGATTGGCCATAAAGAAGACGAACTGGTGCCGTTTATCCGACCATCCACCGATGCGCTGTGTGGTGACGCCGCAAACGACGGAATTCAAGCGAGCAAAATGGTGTGGAACCGCGTGCGTTTCCCCAACATGTCGGTGATCTTCATGGGCAAGAACCAGCGCTCGCGGCTGCGTGATAACCAGTACATCTTCCGCGTCGAGCCGAACTACACGAAGAACGACATCAAAGAGTATTTGACCAAGATCTACGGGCTCCCTGTCGACAAGGTCAACACCATGAACTATGAAGGTGCGCTTCCTGATTTGGCTGTTGGAGCGGCTAAGAGATAGTGGAACTGATAGGTTGCTGTCGATTGACTCATTGCGTTTAGGCAAGTTCAAGCGGGCATTCCGCGGGCGATTTGTGTACAAGGAGAAGGATTGGAAGAAGGCCATTGTGACACTGAAGCAGTAGCAAGCAGAAACGCACTACGTTAGAAGAAGCGAGCAGTAGACAAGAATACAAAATCAACCGAACAACAGGTGTCTGTGTATCTATATGGAGTAGTGACCAACGGCGAATGGGAGGAACATTTATTTCGTGTGCGTGGGTGTCTCGCGACCGCAAGTACCCCTATCGCACCCGAGGAATGTGCGAATAGTATTGACGACTGTATAAAGACCATGATACGGTGTTCGCTCAGTGAGGAATACGAGTCAGCTGGGCTCTCGCTCGATGGGTGGAGAAGTAGCACACTGTTTGAGCCATCGTCGTCGACTTTTGAATGCAGCTTTTCCAAGCACTTGCCGCTATAATCGATCTGCTGCCAAACGAGTGGATCCAACCTACCACTGCCGCGAGACGTGGCGCACTCGCTGGCTACTGTAATGCTGCCCAGAAAGAGACTTCCGCTACAGTCGCTGGCTTTCCCGAACCTTTAGCAATGGGCGACGTAAGAAAAAACGCAACTGTAAAGAAAGCAAAAATGCAAACATCTCGAGGAGCTGCGTCGTTGGAAATGCCTGGCGTACTAATTGTACTGGAGAAAGAAATCCCTTCTTACTGTGTACTCTTCAAAGCTACGACACCCACTCAACGACCTGGCCCTGGCTGAGAACGTCGACTCTGCCCGCGGGCGAGCAGCTCGACGCAGAGAGATCACAAGCGGCCGAGGACGGTGTGGTGCACTTAGTCCTGCTGGCTCACGTCCTCAAAGTTGTCGACGAGGTCCGGGACATCGTCGTCATCCTCTTCGTCGGCCGGGGCCGCAGCCTTGGCGGCCTTCTGCGCGGCCGTGTACGACTCGGCAATCTGCTTCAAGTTGGCGAGGTTGTCCGGGCCGAGCTGGTTAATGATGCCCGGGAGCAGCTCCTGGAGCGACTTGGTCGAGCCCTGGCCGCTCACGGCGAACGTGTTCGCAGAGATCGCGGCCTGAACCTTAGGGTTGGCAAAGTGGAGCACCTGGCCATCGGCCTTGAAAAGGTTGACTTCCTCAACACCAGGGATCGGCGTCACCCCGAGCTTCTTGAGCGCGGCGCTGAGCTTCTTGTCGTCGGCGGCCGTGACCTTGTGCGCCGCCTTCTTCTTTCGGCGCATGGTGCCCTTGCCACCCGTACGGACATCGCCGAACTTGGCAGCCAAGCGTTCACGCGCAAGAGCGATTTCGTCAGCCATTTTCTGTGGAACATTAAGAGGCCAACATTAGTTCTGTGTTGGTGGTGCGGGTTGCGCAACGGGGCGTTAAGCGCCGGGGGCGAGCGAGGGATGTAGTGGTGCGGAGAGTCGGAGAAGCATGGTTGGTGGGTCCGCAGTATCCAGGGAGGTCATTGCGAATGTCATCCCAGGGTAATGACGGGTATTTGTCCGTCCTGTTTGTTGCGCTGTAGAGTCGCCTCCGCTACTTCATTTCGCACGAGAATTGCACGCGCACATACGCACTGTCTCCGACCACTTGATCGCAACATCCACCGTCACTGCCCACGCTCACCTACGTCCCCATTGCGGTCCCCATGCGAGGCATATTCACTCACCTTTGAAGGAGAAAGTGGTCTCGGTTAGTAGACCAGGCACGCCACCACTCAAAATGAACCGATAAACTGTCACTCGTAGTGCAGCCAAACTGACACGCTCTCCGCCCGACCAAATTGCCAACAAATCGGCGTCGACAAGTTGCGCACATCTTGATTCTAGTATGCCACGGAGGTTAGGGATGCGTGAGCTACAAATCCCCAATAAGGGGTGCTTCATCCGAGTCAACCAGAGCGCCACAACCAGTGGATGCGAATGCCGAGCCAGACGTCAACCAGGTCCCAGCAGCCGGAATTTCGATTTTTGTGCCAGGTCCCCATTTTTCGAAATTTACGAAATCATCCCAAACCAGCCACGGTTCCGAACCGGTCCAAACGGTCCCAGATCCTGTGATAGGGTTACGTAACCTACTAGCGTTAGGATTTGGACTCCATGAGCTGCAAATACGGCACACACAGTACACAAGTCAGCAATGATCTCCAGGAAGCTTCTAGGGAACCGCTTACCTTGTTAATCTTCTTGAGGTCGTTCTCGAGTCTGTTGCCTTGCTTCTGTTTCTTCCGTCGTGTCTTCTCTTCTCCATCCACTTCACCCACAGCTCCTCCACTTTTTTTCGCGTCCGCTGCCCCCTTCCGCTTCTTGGAACTTTGGGCCTCGTCGTCCTCGTCACTCTCTTCGTCGCCACCCATTTGGTAGTCGCCGTACGAGTCTTGGATCGCTGCGAGCTTGGCGACACGTGCTCGCATGGCCTCATCCTTTTCAACTTGTAACTGGGCTGCAGCTGCTTTCGCTAACGTTTCTTTCCACGCGGCCTGGACTTGGCGTTCTGTCTCTTTGGCTTCTTTCTCGGCTTCTGTGATCGACGCACTCAAGTCGGTAAAGTACCCTTTGGGGACCTTGTCTGTATCCGACTCGGTAGTAGGGTTCTCCTCTTCCCGCAAGTACGCCGGTACGTACTCGCCAGCATCTGGAAAGATATCGAAGTCATCGTCATCGTCGTCCTCGACGGGAGGCTGTTTCAGTGCGTCGTCATTATCGCCACCGTCCACCACCGAGACCTCGCCTTCGCCGATCGCCTCTTGACCACGCTCCATTTCTTCGTCTTCCTTCATTTTTTCTTCTCGCTTGCGTCGCACTTTCTTGCTATTGGGTTTCTCTTCGAGGACACGTCGCACGTCTGCAATAGTCATCTCATCCACCAACCCACTGACCACATCGTCCATTTCTGGACAGTCTTCTTTGCTTCGTTGCACTGCCAATGGAATGCTCTCGAACTCTGGAGATAGTAGATGGAAGGTATAGTACATGTGACCTGGTAAAAACACCTCGGACTTCGTCACTTTGGCGTCCTGGCTCAGCGGTCGGTGCTGACATGCATGGAAATACACCAAGCGACCCATGCGCGTCTGGAAGGTTGGCTCTGGATCCTTGTTTCCCTTGTCTATTGAATGTGTATCGATTGCATTGCCTCTCTCGCGTTTCAGCTTTTCAGCTGCCGTCGCGTGCTCCAGTTTCTGCCGCTCACGCTTCAACTGGGCAAGCAATGCGAAATCAAGGCCTTTGACCAAATGCGTGTGTGCCGTGTCGCCACCGAGAAACTTGCTTTGCTCGGCATCCAGATGCTTAAATTCATCGGCGTCAATCATGTCTGTCGTCGCGCCTTGTCTTCGCTCCGCTGCGCGGTCTCGGTATTGACTTTGAGACATGTGCGCTGAGTCGAGGTCGTCGGCATCGTCGCCGTCGTTGGCGCCTTTAGGCGGCTTGTTGCCCTTCTTCTTGGACGATTTCGTCGCACTCAGTTTGCGAATCCCGTCGGCATCGAACGAGGTGATGTTTCCGCTGGCAGCCTGTGCTCCACCATGTCTGCGACCGCCACGGCCGCCGCCGCCGCCGCCGCCGCCGCCGGACGCCAGCAGCTTGCGGAAATCGTCTTGGTTCATGTTGGTGTTTGCTCCAAAATCGTCGTTGTGAGCATTTGCACCTTATAACGGTACACACGGCAATTAGGCTACCTTGTTTTGTATATCATATCTCAATGAGTTCGTAACGTTAACGTGGATTGTCATCTTCGTTTTGACCCCACTTCGTCCTCCCTCCTTCCGTCCTCCGCCATGACGTTCGCCCCGCCGCGCACCACGTCGGTGCTTGCGTTCGCTGCGCTTGCTGCTTTGGCTTTTACCGCTGCAGTCGCCCAGTCGGCGACGGAAACCGTGGAAGCTACGGCCTCGGAATCCACGGTCTCAGAGCCCACAGTCTCAGATTCCACCGAGCTGCTTTTTGGCGTGATCACGCCCAAGTGCTTTGACGCATTCGTCCAGGATCACGACTTTGCCAACGTCGAGTGCATCAAGTTTGTGGTGTCCAAGCTACTGAGTTACGCCATCATCACAGGCGCGTTCATCCTCAAGCTCCCGCAGATCCTCAAGATCGTCGCGGCGAAAGATGTCACGGGCCTAACGCCGTCGTCGTTCTACATGGAAGTCGTCCTCTGCGCGTCGACATCGGCCTACAATCTGTTGCGCGGCTACCCGCTGAGCACGTGGGGTGAGACGCTAGTGATCCTGGTGCAGAATTTGATTCTGGTGCTATTGCTGTGGGCGTACCACGTGCCGACGATCGGCTACTCGACGCGCGTCAGTCTCACCCTCTTGTTTGGCGTGGCGTCGGCGGCCATGATGCTGACGTCGCCAGAGCACCAGTGGCTGCTCATGTCGGCGAGCATTCCGGTCACAATCGTGGCCCGCGCTCCGCAGGTTTGTCAAGTACCCTATCAACGGATACAATACTTGAAGATACTAACTGCACTATTTGATTATTGATAGGTGTTGACCAACTTCAAGCAGGGCCACACGGGGCAGCTCGCATTCATCACGCTCTTGCTCAACTTTGGCGGCACGGTTGCGCGTATGTTCACGACGCTCCAGGTATGTTTGTCAATCTGAGACTTCTGAGACTCGTGGGATTCTGGTCTGATGCTGTTTTGTCCTTCAAAGGAAACCGGTGATCCGGTACAGATCGTGGGCCTCGCGGTCTCGATGGCTCTCAACGGCTTGCTTGTGTTGCAGGTGGTGGTCTACTGGAACGCCACGACCAAGGCGCTTGCCGTGGCGGTCAAGAAAAAGGCTCAGTAGGCAGACCAACTGACTATAGCTGGCCGTGGGTGGGGCCAATCCCGCGAGCAAAAGTGATGATACAATCAGACTGTCACTTTCTGCCTGTGTTTCCATTAATTTTTGGACGTGCATTGTCCTCCTCTTTCACAGTCTGCACCTCTTCGTCGTCGTCCTCTTCTGCATCTTCCTCTCCTTCTTCCTCCTCCTCCTCCTCGTCCTCCTCCTCCTCCCCCTCCTCATCCTCTTCGTCCTCCACCGGTTCTTCCGTCGGTTCTTGGCGTTCGCGTTTCCTTGGTTGCTTCTGGTCGAAAATCGAGGGAAAGCTCGTCGTATTCAGAAACGTAATGGTCTTTGGCATGCCAATGCGACTGTGGTACCGCACAATGAGTCCTGTGTGCGGTGCTTTGGGCGTCAGTACGTTCTCGGCTTTTTTCTCTTCTTCCAATCGCTCCAACCGATTCAGCGACTGCACATTCTCCACTTCGGTACGCACGGCCTCAACCAGCAACTGCTCTTGCGTGAGACGGATCTTTACCACGTGCGGCTTTTTGGCTTTGACTGCGAGGCGCGATGCTTCCGCCAAGATCTTTCGCCGCAGATCCGACGACTCAGAACTCTTTTTCGCTGTCGATTGGCGAAGCTGCGGCGCCTCGTACGCCACCATCGGTGCTATTACAGCTGCTTTCTCCATCCCAGCAAGTGCATCACTTCCACTGACAGCAGCTGTCCGTCGTGGACGCTTTACAATTTGTTGTGGCTCTTGGTACGCGCGTCGCCTGGCCTGCTCGTCGTGCGTTGGCCGCCCACGCTTTCGCTTGCTGCTGCCTTCATCCTCCTCGTCACCATGGATATCTTCATCGGGGTCTTCTTCCTCGTCAAAGTCCGAGTCGATTGTGTCTTCTTCCTCTGTAGTTGTCCCAGCACACAAGTCAACACCACCACTCCAACGACCCTCACAGGGTGATATGATGAACACACCAGCTTCCGTGGCGTAGTCGCTGTCCTCGCCTTCCTCGTTCCATGCGTCCTGATTCCAGAACGCGTCGTCGGCTTCGGCTTCTTCACCGATCAGTTTGTGAATGCGCGCACCGCGCGACGCCCGCGACGGTAGCTGCTTCGATGTGCTCATTTAGTGTTGCGTCGCGTTGATCGAAAATGCACAAGAGACCAATTAACAATAAATGAGCTGCTCATATTACAGCCAATCAAAACACTTCATTTGAGGAAAAATATATTCAGCCAATGGAATGCCACTACAACCTCAACTACGCCCATGGCTTGAGCTTGACCTCGTCGTAGACGACGCCGTTGCGGTTGAGCACAAACTGGACGTGCATCTCGTCCTCAGTGGATGCAACACGCAGGTACCCCCAGTCGTTGATGTGACTCACGCTCCACTCGCCAATGTCGCGCGAAAACCCTTGGGTCTCAAGGCCCGCCCCGGCCGAGCCGACTACAATATGGACCGGCCCCACGCCGTCAGGCGTGCATTTCCCACCCTTCACTGCGCAGCTGCGTTCGTACGAGTGCTGGTGTCCTACAAGCATGAGGTTGACCTTGTGGTTCCACAGTAAGTCTTCCATCTCGTCGCGAAAGTGGATCGACACCTTGAGGTCGGCGTCTTCCCCCAGCTGCGTTGTGTACATCATGCGATGGGACGTGAGCACGACCCACGGCGTCTTGGTGCGATTGACACTCTTCAAATCCTCCTCCAACCACTGGTACTGCGGTGCGCCACGCCGCCAGTCGTGCTCGGACGACATTTGGATCACATGGACCCCGCCATAGTCAAACGAGTACCAATAAAGCCCATGGCCGTTCGCGGGCGTGTGCCAGCGGTGGAACATGGGCACCGAGCACTCACCGGCCGAGTCCGAGCCGTAGTTGGCCCACGCCGGATGAAAATTCATACGGCCGTCGCTCCCGGCCGCGCCGCTTGGATCGTGCTCGCCGCCACGCATGTAGTCGTACTCGTGGTTTCCAATGCTCACCATGTACGGCACGCGCGTTGCGATGGGTTCAATGAGGTGAAAAAACTCGTCCCACACGTGGCCGTGGCCGAGCGCGTAGCTAATGTCGCCAGCATGGAGCAAAAAATCGTCGTACCCATTCGAGAGGTCCTGGAACACACGCACGGCCGTCGACGTGGCGGCTGGGGCACTGGCTGTGCCCATGTCGGCATAGGCGAGAAATTTGGTCTGCTGGACACTCGGATCGGGCCGCGATTTGAACGAATAGATCTCGCTCCAGCCGTCGTGGGGGTTGCCAAATCGGTAGTAATACCGCGACTCCAGCTGCAGCTTTGTGAGTATGACGGTGTGCATAAATCCTGGATCACGAAACCACACTTGGCTAATCGTCGTGGCCGGTGCGTCGCACATGTCGGACGCTTTGTAGGTCGTGGAGGTGCCAGTCGCGTACACCGTGAGGGTCTCGGGTCTGCGTCCATACTGGACCACGGGCGTGCGATTCGACGCCGAGTTGTACATGACCGCCATTTCATTTAACGCACTGGTGAATGCAATGTGGCCGTGCTTGGGGGCGGTAAACGACTCTCGCATGCCCACAGTGATGGTCGCGAGTTCGCGATAGTCGCTGAGGCTCGTGTCATAGTGCATATATGCGACGGTGTAGTTGCAGCGCATCATATAGAGCGATGAGAAGCGCACCGAGTTGGGGGTGGCGTCTGTGTGGTCAACGCCGATGGTAGTGAGGAAATCGTGCGGGTCGGCACGCGGCCCGCAGCTGAGGGCGAGCAGGTCTTTTGCGTGGGGCGACTCGACGCCGTGCCACCAGACCACGAGATCTGCGCCGTCTTCCAAGGCGTCTGTCGACGCGGTGAGTTGGGGCGTAGGACCCGTCGTGGCGCCGTTGTCTTGGTGGTGTGGCGCGAACTGTTGCTCTATGCGGCCCCAGTGCGTGAGCACGCCCGGTCGGGGCGGCGTCCACACACCGGCGGCCGGTGCACTCGATGCCGCCGTCGATGTCGCTGCAAACGCGACTGCATCGTCGTGGGCATATGCAATAGGCGGTTTGTCGGCTTGCGTCGTAACGACGAGCAGCGTTGCCGCCGCGAGGAGTGTCGTCAGGTGCACCATTTTTCGCGTTCGCGTTCGCGTCGCCGTGCTATTGTCGGAATGAGGTTCAACGTGCAAGGCGCAGCAAGAGACGAATCTTTGCATGATGAAGCATACAGAACACAAGCGAGAGATTGGGCCAACGTATGGAATGAATTGACTACCCGGTCGTCAAATGACCGCTGATGCCGTGTCTATGGAGCTGAGACGTGACCATCAATCGAATGCTCGCAAGCTACAGCACTGCGACTGATCGCTCCCTGTGAGCGATGGTGACGATGGATGAATAATGAACCGTCTGGAGCATTAAAACCAAAGGCTTCATTCAACACAGGTGATTGCAACAGAGAAGGAGTGAAGTCGTACTGTATCACAAAGACGTAGGAAGAACAGCAAGCTACATAATCGACCTCTTGAAGCAACTGGTCACTACCGCACTAGTATTACTTATGCGCTTGGCCATTGCCGTTCATCGCTGACGCGGCGCGTGCGAATTGCGTCGCTGCAAAGTCGCTCATCACATTGAGGCTCTGCGTCGCCGTCGGCCAGGCCGCCAGGTTCCCTAGTGACGTGTAGGCGTGCGGCACATTCGGCACGACTTCTAGTGTCCACGTACTCAGTCCGGCTTTCACGGCGTTGGCGTAGAGCCGCTTGGCGTGGGGTAAGAGGTAATCAAACTCAGCGGCCTGGATATATACGGGCGGCAGACCACGCAGGTCACAGTGGACAGGCGAGGCGTCTCCCCACGATGCCGGCCCGCCTTGTCCATCATGGTACGCGTTCCAAAACACCTCGACGCCCTTGGCTGTGATGAGGCAGTATGGCGAGTCGCGGTCGTCACCGATGAATTCGCGGTCTACAAAGGGACTCGACAAGATCGCCGCGGCCGGTACCAGCGCTGGATTCTCATCGCGGGCCCGCAAGAGGGTCGTCATCGAGAGGCCGCCGCCGGCACTGTCGCCCATTACAATGATCTGGTGCGGCGCGAGCTTCTCCTGCTCCAAGACGTATTTATACATCGTATAGGCGTCTTGTGGTGATCGCGGGTACGGAAACTGCGGCGCCTTGCGGTAGTTGGCGAGGAGGAATTCGACGCTCACATCATGCCCGAGGGTCTCCGTGAGGAGTGCGCGAATCCGCTTTTGCATGAAGCCGGTCATCGTGATGTACGTGCCTGGACAGCCGACAATATAGCCACCACCGTGGAAATATAACACGACCACGCGGTGCTTGGTCTTGTTCGTCGTGGCATCCTGGCCGCGCAGCCAGAGGTGCTCCAGCCCGTTAAAGCTAAAGTACTGCACCGCGACGCCAGCGGCCCGCGCGGTCGCGTCGCTGCTTTCCTTGACCGCTGATTCCGCGGCGCGGCGCACATACTCGGCGTTCTCGGGCTGGACGACATGCTGGGCATAGTGCGCGGAGATGCAACGCAGCACGCCTTGCGTGACCTCGGCTTCGAGCGTCCACTCGGCAAAGCGTGGTTTGCGGCCGCGTGCAACGTACTTGACCATCACAAGCAGCACACAGCTCGTGAGCCGCAGGACAATGCCAGGCACTTGGTACTTGTGGACGTAGAGCCCGCGTAGTACGTTTGCCGACGCGATGAAGAGCGCACGCGCAGCCACTGCCGCTACGAGCCCGCCGCCGATGAGGACGTACTTGAGCATGGTGGTGCAGAGGGGATTTTGGTTATCGAAGAGAAAAAATATTCTATTTGCGGAAGTCTAGTCAATCAGATGGATAAGGAATCCTCATACAGCATATGAGTGTTTCCAGTTGGCGTAATCTGCCCAGCTGACTCAGTTGGTCATGATGGTGATGTCATCCCATTGGAATCAGACTCGTTGCCAGAATATAATTGATCGACAGTTGTTCGAAGATTGTCGGTTGTTCAAAGCCCATTGTCACGGACATACAAAGTTTTAAGAAGGAGCATCAAGTGCTGTGCAAAGAACAGGACGTCGTTCCATGTTTTGTCGATGGAAGATTGTCAGCGCGTGATCATCCAATGCTTCCCAGACTTGTGAACTTACATAAGAGGCGGATTCATTGTGGTGGTGTCATCGTGCAGCACAAGAACGATTATAAAAAGTAATACAGAAGACGCAGTTGGGCACTGCCGAGATTGGCATTCATCTGGAGAAGCCCCGCCTGATACGCCATTGCACTGAATTTTTCGGCAACTGTCGCCGTTCGCAATCCTGGCTAGAGACGACGTTCACATGGCCGTGCCGTGCAAGATCCAAGTTGACGGACGACACAACTCGCCATGAAGCAGCAAACGTCATTCATGCTCCGCGCCGTTCGAAGATTTTCGTGTCTAATCCAAACATCGGTTCCCAAGCAGATTGACGGTTGCAGCGTTGAACCTCTTTTTTAGAATGGGAGCATGGGGATCTTCTATCACTTTTAATCAAAAATATGACTTTTATCCCAAACGTTGGAAACCACTTTGCCTCATTTCTTTGAGTAATTATGTAAAATATACCAAACCGAGTATTTCACCAGATGTACAAATATGGAAAATATACCAACACACTTGCAAGGTCACCCACGTGAATACCTAGCGCTTGCATGTACGCTTGTTATGGCCATAGAGACCGCACGCGGTGCACTTGTTCTTGCGTTTTGTGTTCAAGGTTTCTGTGGCAGCTTGAGACTCGATTCGCTTCGTGGATTTCTTCGGAAGACCACGCTTCTTCGACACCGACGGTGGCGGGGGTGGTGCTGGAATCGTGTGAGGTCATCTTTCGTCACACAGAGACAATTTGTTGCGAGCAGATCGTACGCACACCTGTACGTCTCCGTAGTCCTCGGTTGTCTAGAAGTTGTTGACCATCCAGTGCTTGTTCACCGATCGGAGAGCTGCAATCAGGTAGGCGCAAGGAGCTCTCATGTAGTTAAAATAACCGCACGAGCACGGCTTCTTACGATCATCGAGATCCATTGCATATCCAACCGGCAGCTCCCCATCTTTTCAAACGTTGGCGGCAAACGACGACAAGCAGCTTGAGCTGATTTCGATCTTGTCAACGACAGCAGCAAGACGTTTACGTTCGAACTTATCGGTTGCATAACATCTCGGACGCGAACGACCGCCCACTGCCGATGCCGTCGGTCGTCATGGTATTTTGCTCGGACGCAAAACGCGCACTGCCGAAGTTGCTCAGCTTCGGTTTCACGTCTTCGTCCCGCAGTACCTTCTTGATTCGCAGATCACGGTGGAGCAGTGGAAGGCTGAACGAGTGGGTATACACCACCGCCTCCACGATGTCGATCGCTAGCTGCAGTTTAATATTCACCAACGATACCTCGGCTGGGTCGGTGGTGTGGACATATGTCTCCAAGTTTCCGTTCGGCATTTACTCGAACAGTGCTTGCACGTCCGTCGCGTTGGTCCATGCGATCGCAACAAAACAGGCGATGTGTGGATGGATGAGATCTGCGGCAACGACGATCTTTTTCGCAAACGCTACCAATCGCTTAATCGTCGCAGTACTGTCGATGACTGGCTTGGACGCCAACAGCCGTGCGACACGGTGCTTCGCGAGCCAGACCACACCGGTCGAACCCGTGTCAATAGGATGGACGTCTTCCAAATCGACCACACGAATGCGCCGCTGAAGTGAGCAGATCTTTGCGATCGGATTATCGGCCAGATACCTTCGAACAAATTCACACCGGTGAGTTGGATCGTTGGGTCGATGAATACGGCGGCTGTAATGTATGACACGTACAGTTCTTGCTGCTTGCTCATTGAGAAGACGGCAGTGGGGATCGCGGTCAAATTGTATTTGGTGAGCGACGTGAAAGAAAAACACGGTTAGCTTAATGAATGCTAGTTCGTTCTACCAGAGACAGCCTGCTGCACGTACAGCGACTCCAGCGCGGGAAGGTTGGCGTCAAACGAAGTCAACGAGTTCTCGGTCAAGTCACTAAAAACAATTTTCGCTACGAAGAAACGGAGGACCTGAGCCGATTGGGTCTGGAGCCTTTGGCGTTGTGTGGCTCGTGAGCTACCACGAGACCCGTCTCTTGGCGTCGAACGGCTCGTAGAATACCAGATTCATCGCCAGCAACCTCGATTCTGTGGCCGACATCATACTCCACGCGCAGCTCCAGCATTCCTCGATTGTCCAGTTCGTCGATGTCGCGCAAACCGTCGAAATGGATCTCCAGGCGCTGTTCGAGTCGATGCAGTCAACATCGGAAACAACCGTAATGCAATTCCATCCCATACAAAGTCGATTCTTGAAGTACGCAAAGCTTCTCATCGATCTCCAAGCGTTGCTGTTCAAAAGCACAAGCTAGCGACGACACCATCTTCAACCCAGCATCGATAAATGTACTGAGATCGCTCACAACAAGGTCTGCCTCGGATAATTGAGACGTAGAATACGCACTCTCCTACTACCTCCACTCTCGCATCAACACGCGCAACTCGTACGCGATTTGAATCGCGGACGGACGGACGCTGCGGTCGTTAGCGAGACAGCGAGTCGCCAACTCGCAAATCGCTACTGGGCACGACGCCAAAAACGTTGGCCGCAATGCACCTCGAGCCACCTGCTCTAGTAGCGCGGTCTCGGCCATGGCATTCCCACTTGCGTCCCGTACGTCTTCA
>JAADVD010000244.1:0-43835 GCA_023334535.1 Pythium vanterpoolii
TGCGCTGAGCACGCCGAGAAGAATCGACTTCATGGACACCATGGCACTGGTGTTGATCGTTGTATTTGTTGGTCGTGAAGGGGTTTGAAGCTTGCTACCGTGGGAGAAAGTTGGAGAGTGAGTGAATAAGGCAGGCCTCCAACACACAACACGGCATCATGACTGAGCACAGCATCACGATCAGGAACGCCGTGCCGCCAGTGACAAGTTTTGGGCGGCTGTGGTGCTTCGGGAAGTGGCGCCGACCGGTCGGCGCGCCTCCTGGCGACGGATCTTGGGGTGGCCTTGTGCTTTGGGTGGCGATGGAGGGTCAGCCGTCGCTGTGAGTGGGGTCGCGAACGAGCGGCACAATGCCACCCGTAGTTGTGAGAGGTCGCCAACGAGCGGCACAACGTCACCCGTCGGTGTGAGCAGTCGTGAACGAGGGCCCGAGCGGCAGCCGTGTGTGGGGTGGACGGCATGGAGCGAGGTTCGCCTAATAATGGTGGCTGTCGGCCGGCCCTCGTGGCCTCACTAGCGACCGATTAACGAGGCGTTGACAAGAACACTGTCGTTTACACAAATTTGGAGCCTGTGCATGTGCGGTGAGGTTGCCATACATAGCACAGCCTCACCACACATATCCGAGGGGGTGGGTTACATCCTAGCGCACTGCTTGGCATCTAAAAGTGGAACCATTTACCCTCAACGGTCGCGGTTCGAGTCCCACCGATTGTGGGGTCTGTTGGCTGCGATCTGCACGTCCAATGTTCACACACACAATATTTATTTCTATGTTTGCAACAAATCCAGGTCGATCGTGCCGACCACTGCCAGACGTATCGTACTTGGAAGTACGATTGTCACGCTTCTGTCTTAAGTTCGAGCTCCTCTAGCGATCATTAATTACCACTGAGTGGTTTCAAGATGCTGTGTGTGAACCTTCTCATCGCCCTGTTGACCTCTCTGGCTCCGGATCGAACAGGCGGCGCTGCAGCTCACCATCTTGCTCTTCTTGATCTATACCAGAAGAAACAAATGGCCATACCGTCGGGTCATCGGGTCGCTTCCTTTATGTCAGTGAGAGGAGACGAGTAGAAGCGCGATCTGAGCATGCACGTGCCCGTGATCTGCTCACGCTTGCTGGCTCCCGCTCGACGAAACTAGTAACGTACTGGCATGTATCATTCGCAACAAACATTGACTGCCACCTGACGGAAAGCATGCAGATCTCGAGCGTGTTGTTCACCGGTCGGTTTTTGTGCTCTTAGCTATATGCCCATTTCTACATATCGCCATTAGCACGGTCTCACTGCTCTTCAGCCTGCTCGATACTGCCTGCCAAAGTGGATTGTGATTTGCCACATGGGCGACGCCGTCGAAATCCACAGCGGGCAGAGCCGCTACGCCCACACCCATTGAATGCACAGCGTCCTGTGGGTAGAAGTATGCATTGCGCAGGATCTCACGATCAAGTCGGCCGCGGGACGGCGACTATATGTGATACAGGTCCACGATGGTCATCCACCGCAGGCAGTTGCCCATTGTCTTCTTACTTGAGATTTCTGTCCGCAGTTAATGAAATTCTGGATTCGAATCGCTGGAAACCGCTGCCTGCAGTGTTTTCGCTCTTTTGCAGGGTAGCTTGGGCAACTGACTGGATAGGGCGAGGGTACAGATGTTTTTGGCCAATCATGTTACGATCGCAATTTTTGGCGCCAACTCCATTTGTTGGTAAAGATGAATTTTGATTACCAACATTGACGTTTCTATGATTTTCAAAAGAAAATTCACGAAACGCAAGATCCAACTGAACCATGTCACTTTTTTTAGCACTCCATATTCTCGTTTTGCGATCCATCATTTCACAAATGTCAGGAACCCACGATCCATTCCACCTCCTTTATGAGGTTTAATGAGTCCATGATATTTTTGCCGTCCACCCATTGGCTATTTACGGCAACAGACTCCTCAGAACACCACCACAAAAACAAAAAAAGCAGTGCTTGAAGTGAGGTGTATTTTTACTCTTCTCTTCGATGGGCCGCGACGCAACCCCCACAGCACGCGCGCGCGAGCGAAACGACGCATTCGGAAACGAAGCGGGCACGGCACAGCACGGCTAATCCTCCCTCCCCCTGGACGCAGAGACGTTCACACGACTGATCGCGCATCCGCTTTCGTCCGGAGACCAACGCTCCGTGTCTGCCGCGAACGCCACGATGGCGTTCAAGCTCATGGCCGCCGACCTCATCCGGCTCGTCGAGACGCCGCACGAGAAACAGGCCGAGCAGCTTGCGAAGCTCGGCAACATTGAAGGCGTTGCGGCGTCGCTCGGCGTGGATATCCACAAAGGACTTAACAGCGGCAACGCGACCGACCTCCGCAACCGCGAAGACGCGTTTGGGTCCAACTACATTCCGCCGCCGCGCTCCAAGGGCTTGCTGGAACTCATGTGGGAGGCATTTCAGGACCTCACCATCATTGTGCTGACGTTCTCGGGCATTCTCTCGGTCATTCTGGCGGTCACGGTCGGTGACCATCCGGATACAGGCTGGATCGAAGGCGCGTGTATCATTTTTGCGGTGTTTGTCGTGACCTTTGTGACGGCGGTGAACGACTACCAGAAAGAACGCCAGTTCAAAGCTTTGAACGCAGTCAAAGACGATGAGAAAATCAAGTGCATTCGTGATGGCGTGCCGTGCGAAGTCTCCAAGTACCAGATCTGGGTCGGTGACATTGTCCGCGTCGATCTAGGGGATATTGTGTGCGCCGACGGCATTGTGTTTGACGAAAAGGAGCTCAAGTTGGACGAGAGTGCGATGACTGGCGAGTCGGATTTGCTGTGCAAGAGTCGTGACGCGCCATTCATGCTATCGGGCACGAAAGTGATGGAAGGCCTCGGCAAGATGTTGGTGATCGCGGTCGGCGAGAACTCGCAGGCCGGTATTATCAAAAAGCTTATCAACGGTAAAAGCGGCGAGAAGAAAAAAGAGGAGAAGAAAAAGGAAGTCGCCCCAGCGCCTGGTCAGGCTGTGGTCGATGTCGACCACAAAGCCAACGGCACGGTGGAGCAAAAGGAAGAGTACGAAGAAGAAGGCGCGCAGTCGCCACTGGAAGCCAAGCTCTACCGACTGACCGTCTTAATTGGCAAGCTCGGGACGACGGTCGCGTTGCTCGTGTTTTTCGTCATGTCGATTCGATTTTCAATCCACAAATTTCACGAAGACAAGTTGGAGTGGGACAACAAGTACATTACGAACTACCTCCAGTTCTTTATCGTAGCCATCACGGTGTTGGTCGTCGCGATTCCCGAAGGATTGCCACTCGCAGTTACCATTGCACTCGCGTATTCCGTCAAGAAGATGCTTAAAGACAACAACCTCGTGCGCCACCTCGATGCCTGTGAGACCATGGGCAGCGCGACGACGATCTGCTCCGACAAGACGGGCACACTCACGACGAACCGCATGACCGTTATGCAAGTGTGGATTGGCGGATCGGAGTTCAGTTCCGCGAGGCAAGCAGCCGATGAAATGTCACCCGCAACCAAAGAAGCTTTTTGCCACGGCATCTGCGTGAACTCGACCGCCGAGATCCTCCCATCCAAGGTCGCTGGTGGCCAACCCGAACATACCGGAAACAAGACGGAGTGTGCGCTGCTGCAGTTTGTGCGGGACAGCGGAGTTGAGTACCCACAAGTGCGAACAAACACGGAGGTTGCGCACATGCTGACGTTTTCGAGTAAGAAGAAGCGCATGTCGGTCGTAGTGAAGAAGTCACCGTCGTCTTGTCGCATCTACACGAAAGGCGCCACAGAAGTCGTGCTGGGATTGTGTTCAAAGATGAAGCGGCTTGATGGTTCGGTTGCGAGCTTGGATCCGAACCAGAAAGATATTATTGTTCGGTCAGTGATTGAGAAATACGCGTCGCAAGGTTACCGCACGCTGTGCATGTCGTACCGCGACGTCGACTGCTCCGCCGAAGAGATCAGTAAGTGGCCGGACGAAGAAGTTGAGCAGGATTTGACGTGTGCGGGGATCGTCGGTATTGAAGATCCCGTGCGTAAGGAAGTGCCGGACGCCATCCGTGTCTGCCATCGTGCGGGTATCGTCGTACGCATGGTCACGGGTGATAACATCACGACGGCGCGCTCCATTGCTGGCAAGTGCGGTATCATCAGTCCAGACGACGGAGCTCTCGTGATGGAAGGGCTCGAGTTCCGCACCCGCGTGTTGGATGGCCGCGGTAACCTCATACAGTCTGAGTTTGACAAGATCTGGCCGCTGCTGCGTGTGTTGGCGCGTTCGTCTCCCAAGGACAAGTATACGTTGGTGACTGGTCTCATGCAGTCCAACGTCATGCCGTACGGACCTCAGGTGATTGCTGTGACGGGTGACGGTACGAACGATGCGCCAGCGCTCAAGAAGGCCAATGTTGGCTTTGCGATGGGCATCAGTGGCACGGCCGTCGCCAAGGACGCGTCGGATATCATTCTCATGGACGACAACTTCACGTCGATTGTCCAGGCAATCAAGTGGGGCCGCAACGTGTACGATTCGATTGCCAAGTTCTTGCAGTTCCAGCTCACGGTCAATGTCGTGGCCATCGCGCTGGCATTCCTCGGCGCCATCATCCTTGAGCAGTCACCGCTGACGGCCGTGCAGATGCTTTGGGTGAACCTCATCATGGACTCATTCGCTTCGCTGGCGTTGGCTACAGAACCGCCAACTCAGGCGTTGCTCGAGCGACGGCCTTACCCCAAGACGAAGCCCTTGCTATCCAAGGCGATGACCAAGCACATCCTCGGCCAGTCGGCGCTGCAGTTGGTGATCCTTTTGTGGCTAACGTTCAACGGGGAGAAGATGTTGGGTGTCGATTCGGGGCGATACAACGACCTCCCGGACACGAAGAAGAACGATCCGACGATCCACATGACGGTGATTTTTAACACGTTTGTGTGGATGCAGCTCTTCAACGAGTTGAACTGCCGCAAAATCCACGACGAGCTCAACGTGCTCGACGGCATCATGGGCAACCACGTGTACCTCTACGTCACGTTGTTCCAGATCGGCATGCAGATCATCATTGTGCAATTCACCGGTCGGTTCTTTAATTGCGAGCCGCTGAACGGCGCGCAGTGGGGTATCTCGATCGGCCTCGGTGCGCTCTCCATGCCCGTGGGCTTTGCGCTCCGCTTCTTGTCGTCCAAGCGCCTGCCCGCGTGGATGGCGATGTGCCACGAGAGCGACGCTGTCGACGTGCACGGCGTCCCCGGGCTCGAGAAGGCACTCAAGAAGAGCGCGTCCGCCAGGGGGTCGGCGCTTTAGTCCATAGTCGCCACAGCGAGACACGGCGATCACCACCCGAGGAAGGATATATTAGACTAGCAGCCGACGGTGCTGGCCCACGAAAGTCTGAACGACCCACACGCAGCTGGCCGGCTGGGCTGGGCGACACGTTAGAGACACCCGCTCCTCGCATACAGCACCCTTGCAGATAGGTTTCGTATCCATTCCTTTGTATATCAGCTTTTTCATATGTCGTTTCGAGATCCATATAGGTGGAATGTCTACTTAGACAAGGGAATCAAATACGCAGAATCTGAGGCAGGTCGTCTTTTAGACGTCAGAATGGCACGTACGAAAATGAAAAACCTGTCTAAGTCAGCATGTACGAAAACTCATTCTCAGTTATAAAAGTCTTCATAATCGAATACCCTCTTTGACATATTCAAAAGGTGATGCTTTATAGTACGACCATGCTGTCCGTATGTTTTGGTGGGAGCAGCTCGTGTGGGACCGGTCAGATTTGCCACCTTCTTATGGACTCAACATTCCAAGGCGTTTTGCCGACCATGAATCTCTAACCGCCACCACAGAACACAGATTTAGTGCCGACATCTATCTATCGGTATGTCTTGTCAGCCCAGTATCTCGGCGACTGTGGATTCCTCAAAGCCTTGCGAACTGGAGAGTAGATCTATCCCCCCTGTAGTGAACGTCATATCGACCGCTCCACTGCTTTGTACAGACTCCCTCGTCGCCCATCCTCCAGCTGCTCTGCCTCCTCTCCTCCCTCTGGACGGTTCAGCTTTTTCGTGCGTGTCACAAGCGACACTGGAGGACATCGGCTGAATCCGCTGAATCCGCTGAAAATCGGCTGAATCGATCAATTCCGTTTCCGCCACCCACTGCACGGACGAAACCGCTTATTAGTTAGACCATCACCATGGTGCAGTTTGCCAAGAAGCTCGCGGCCGCGCAGCGCCCCGAGTGGCAAGGGTAAGTTTACGTACACGACGGTTCCTGTTAGACGCATTGGTGGTCTGACCACGTCTAACCACGCTCCGTTGTGTAGCCACTATCTCGAGTACAAGCAGCTCAAGAAAAAGCTTAAGGCCGTACTGGCATCGCGCCGCGACCTCCACGCCGCGCCGCCCACCAAAGCCGCGCAGGAAAAATTCCAGCGCGCACTAGATGCCGAGGTCGAGCGCGTCGTGCTGTTCTTTCTCACGCAGCAGGGCGAGTTTGCGCGCACGCTGGCGACACTGCGGCGCGAACAAGAGACAACGCAGCCGCTCGAGGCGCGCGACCTCGACGCCATGCATGCATTGGCCGAACGCTTTCGCCGCACAGGCGACGAGCTCGTGCAATTGCTCCAGTACGTCGAACTCAATGCGACCGGCATCCGCAAGATCCTGAAAAAGCACGACAAACTCATGAAAGAGCACAAGATTATGGGCTCGTACTTGTCGTCGCGCACCGACTCGCAGGCGTCGCATCTCCAGCAGCTCTACCACGACGAAGGCATCTCGGCCATCATTGCGACTATTCGCTCGGCGCTCACGGAGTTGCGCGCGCTCGAAATCGCGCTGGCGACCGATCCGACCCAGCTCCCCCAGCGCTCGCTCGCCCGGACAATCTCCGAGGATGAACCGGTGCTCTCCAAGATTGCGTTGGCGCGGCGTCGGCTCCAGCAGTCGACGCAGTACGTCAAGACCATTGCGGCCCAGGCGCTGATTTTCGACAGCGAGTCATCCGAAGACGAAGCCGACGAGGCGACGGGCTACACCAGTTTCCGGCCGCGCGCTAAGACCTCGGAGATCTCGCGCTTTGTCAACATGAGCTGCACGTTTCTCTACATGATGAACTACTACATTGTCGCACCGACCAGCGGCGACTATGCCGCGGCGCTCGGCGGCGAAGCCGCACTCTCAGGGGTCATCGTCGGCATGACGCCGATCGCGTCGCTGGTCAGCGCCGTTCTCTACAGCTGGTGGGCCAACCGGTCGTACCGCGCTCCGCTGCTCTTTGCGACGTGCTGTCTCGTCGTTGGGAATCTGCTGTATGGTCTTGCGCTCTACTACAATAGCATTGCGATGGCGATCGCCGGCCGCTTGCTCAACGGTTTTGGCGGTGCGCGGGCCATCAACCGCCGGTACATTGCCGACAACTACTCGCGTGAAGAACGCACGCAGGCGTCGGCGCTCTTTGTCACGGCCAGTGCGCTCGGCATGGCGGCCGGGCCAGCAGCCGCCGCATTGCTCGACTATGCACCTGACTTCAAGCTCTTTGGCGTGCCCGTGACGACCGAGACCGCACCGGGCTGGGTCATGTTTGTGTTGTGGCTCGTCTACCTGGTCGCGACCCTCTTCCTCTTTGAAGAGCCGCCGCGGCCCGAGCGGATCTACCGCATTGAGAACTCGTCGCTGTCGATGGAGAGCGGCAAGCTCAGCGAGTCGACCGCGCTCTTGGCGACGCCTGGAGGCACGCCCCACAAAGCGCCGCCGCTCTCGTCGCTCTGGCACAATGTGCCTGTGGTCGCGTCGCTCGTGATCTACATTGTGCTCAAGCTCGTGCTCGAGTGTTTGCTGACCGCAACGTCGACCGTCGCCCAATTTTACTTTCAGTGGAACTCGACCGACTCGGGGTTTTACTTGGCGGCGCTCGGACTCCTCATGTTTCCGACCAATGTCATTGTCAGTTGGCTCTGCGTGCGGTACGACGATCGCGAACTGATCCTACGCTCGGAGATCCTCATGCTCGTGGGCGTGGCCGCCATTGTGAAGTACTCGGCGTCCTATTCGTCGCTGCAGTTTGTCGTCGGCGGTGTGCTCATTTTCATTTCGACCAACGTGCTCGAAGGCGTCAACATGTCGCTGCTCTCCAAGACCATCCCCAAATCGTTTGCCCGCGGCACGTTCAATTCCGGTTTGCTGGCGACCGAGGCCGGGACCTTTGGCCGCGCGCTCGGCGACGTGGCGATCACCGTCGTCGGTTTGCCGGGCATTCAGTACGTGCTCAACTCGACGTTCGTACCGCTGCTGCTGGCGTGTGCCCTCACGATCCTCTACACGCTGCGCGTCTACCCCAAGCTTGCTACCCACGACGATTAGATTATTAGTTCAATACTCCATGGATAACAATCAACGTCGTTTTGATGTTTGCTATTTCAACTCGCGTTCGAGCACGACGGCCGAGGCGCCGCCACCGCCGTTGCACACGGCGGCACAGCCAAAGCGGCCATTCTCTTGCGCGAGCACCGAGCTTAGCGTCACGAGGATGCGCGCCCCCGAGCACCCGAGCGGATGGCCAATCGCGACGGCGCCGCCGTAGACGTTGACGCGGCGCGTGTCTTCCAGTCCCAGCAACTTGGCGTTGGCGAGCGCCACGACCGAGAACGCTTCGTTGACTTCGAAATAGTCGATCTGCGCGAGCGAGAGCTGGGCGTTGGCCACGGCTTTGGGGATCGCCAGCGCTGGCGACGTCGTGAACCGCGCTGCGTCCTGCTCGGCGTCGGCAAAGCCCCGCACGACCGCGAGGATGTTGGCGGCCACACCCAGGCTTTCGGCTTTGGCGCGGCTCATGAGGACGATGGCGGCGGCACCGTCGTTGATGGGCGAGGCGTTGCCGGGCGTGACGGTTGCGCCGCCAACAGCGCTGTCACTGGGTGGCGTAAAGCATGTCCGGAGTTTGCTGAGGGTCTCGGCATTGACCTCGCGCGCGACGACCTCTTCGTCTTGGGTGATCTGCACTGTGTTCTTGCGGGTGGTGACCTCAACCGGCACGATTTCGGCCTGGAATTTGCCGTCACGGGTGGCCTGCAACGCGCGACGGTAGCTCTCGGCCGCGTACGCGTCCTGTGCCGCGCGGTTGAAACCATACTCACTCGCACAGGCTTCGGCGAGGTCGCCCATGGGGATCTTGTCAAAAGCGTCAAAGAGACCGTCCTAATATAGGACAACAACATGAGGCGTCTAACGGAACGTGGTTAGACGTGGGGATTAAAAACGTACGGTCTGGATGGCGTCGCTAAAGACCAAATCGCCAAAGCGGGCACCGGTGCGGGCTTTGGTGCTGAGATGTGGCGCCTGGCTCATGCTCTCCATGCCGCCAACCACCACAACGTCGCGCTGGCCTAGCATGATAGACTGCGCCGCAAACATGAGCGCTGGTTTCGACCCCACACTACGTCAGTTCGTTTACATAAACCTGAGAGCACCATTTAGACGCACCTTTCATGCCGGACGCACAAACCTTGTTGACGCTCGTACAGGCTACGGACGTTGGGAGGCCGGCGCGCACAGCCGCTTGCTTGGCCGGCGACTGGCCCACGCCAGCGCTGATGACGTGACCCAGAATCACTTCTTCAATATCAGTAGGAGAGACGCCGGCGCGCGTAACGGCCGCGCGGATCGCGTGGCCCGCGAGCTCTGGCGCCGAGAGCGAGGCGAGCTGGCCCTGGAACGAGCCCACGGGCGTGCGCGCGACGCCTACGAGGCACACGTCGCGCGGTGATTTGGGCGAAGACGGGGCAGTGCTCATGATCGCGGTGGTGGAGGTAGTGCAAAGATTGGGGAGTGGCTTCACGGCGCTTCAAGCACTTGGCTAGTGGCGAAAGCGTGGTGACACTAACTGTCGACGAATGCCATCAGCGGATCCTTGTCATCATCGGACGAAGGCAGATGTTGGGACGGCAAAAAGTACCAATATGAAGTAACAGTGTTTCGATTGGCTGAAATGCGACATTGAAGTTGCACAATTGGCCACTTGAACACGTCATGTCGTTGGATATGGGAGACAGACTGAGGGTGCTGTGATTCTCTGCAGATCGTGTGGAGATCAAGCTACTACCCATACATACACTATTGAATCACCAACGTTAAAATTGTAGCATAGCGTTCACCTTCAGTCAGCCGCCACGTGGAAGTTGAGAGCGGTTACCACCAGTGCTTGTGGGGTGATCGAGTAAGCTAGAAATAGAGCACCGGTAAATCTCGTCAGAGAGCGTTGATTTCTATACACTCCTTGCTCGCGCGGCACTTGCTTGTCGGCGATTTGAGAGATTCCCTTCCCGTGCACGAACATACAACAGCAGTAAGATACAGAAACTCGCCAACACACCATGGGGCAGAACCTGACGCCGGAAGAGTTGGCCGAGTTTCGGGAGATCTTCAACCTTGTCGATCGGGTAGGCTTGTCTTGGCAGAGGCCACCACGCAGCGATGGGGAGGAGTAGTAGGGACTAATCTCATGATCTCGTGGGTAGGACCGCGGCGGCTCGATTACGAAAATGGAGCTCGGTGAGCTCATGGACACGTTGGGCATTGACACGTCTCCGGAAGAAATCGACCTCATGATCCACGAAATCGACCAAGACAGCAATGGCGAAATCGACTTTGACGAGTTCGTGGCAGTCATGTCGCGCAAAGTCAACGCCACGTACACGTCGGACCAAGTCAAGAGTGCGTTCAAAGCGTTTGAGGGGAATGCCTTAGCACCTGGGTACATCAAGGCCGAGAAACTGCTGATTGCATTGACGACCTATGGTGCCGATCGGATCTCGCCGGAACAAGCGCAGGAATTGATCAGTCAGGTTAGACTCTCTCCACTGGCTTCATTTGCTGAACAATGACTGTCCACGACTCACCTCGTTGCCTTGCTTTAGCTTGAACCGGATCCACAGGGCAACATCAACTACGTAGAATACGTCAACATGATGATGTCCGAGTAGAAATGGTGGAAGATAAAGAAGTTTAGTTCAATTCACGTCTGGCCTAGCTCGTCGTCCGTAAACCGAGTAGGCTCGCTTTCTTCAAGCGTCTCAACGGAGGACAAGCGAGGTCGAGATGGCTTGATCCGAATGACGGTGCACGTCACGTCATCATGAAACCGCCTCCGTTCGCGGCCGCGAGGTAAGGCCATCAGCTCATGCAGCATCATGCCATCACGATGTGCAACCTTCTCCAAGGCCAAGTGCACGAGGGCAGCACTGCAGCTTGGAAAGAGAACGGACTGATTTGTATCTACATGAGCAAGAAAGCTGACGTGAGCAAACGCGACTGGGAAATATCAATGCATGACCCACCACGCACCGAATTGAGTCGCTAGCTTCAGGGCTTCTTCGCATCCGACCACTTCCCACAATCCGTCACTCGCGAGGATGAGAATTTGCTCGGTAAAGTCGTTTTCACTCAGGTCGAATTTGCAAATACTGGGCTCCACTGTGATGTACGGTACTTTGCTCTGTTATACATCAAACACAATAACTGAGAATTTCTTCAACAGTTTGAGAAGAACAGCATTCTACGACATACCTTGAACGGCGCCGAGCTGAGTGCTTCGCATTTGAGATAGAAGTCACCGAACGCCCGAGTCACAGCAAGGCTGCCGGCCACGCGACGGACGCCGTGCACTTTCTCGCTCTCTTGGTCGTCTTTGCTCAGCCGAATCGCGTTCCGGTCGCGCGATCGCTCCATGACAAGCTTGACCTCGCTGGCGTTGCGACAATTGTGTTCCGTAGACAGCTCTTGCACCCACACACAATCGGTTGTCGGATCGCGTCGGCCGATCACCGCGGTACAGTCACCGACGTTGGCGATATACAGCATTGAGTGCACGATGAGCGCGACGACAGCGCACGAGCCAGCGTTGCAATAGCCCTTGGAGAGGCGTGTCTCCAACGGCAGGGACTCGAGAAACGCTTTGAGGTTCTCATCGCATGCGATGAAAGACTGGGTTAGAGCAGTCTCAATTTCATCGGAAGACGATTCCGACGACACGCGGGAGAAGATCTCGTTGCAAAGCGTTTTCTGCAAATGGCTGTAGACAGAACACAACAGTCCAGTTACAAGGACTGATGTTAACCTCTAAAGCATAACAAGGTACGTACTCGACCGCGACAGCACCTCCATGCCCATCCAGTACAGCATACAGGCGTACCCCTGGCATACAGTGACTCTGATTAGCACAATGGTTCAGACGAGGTATTGATCAACTGAACGTACCTGAATCCGACGGCTTGGTCGCGTTCACGCTCCGGTCTTCACTGGGAGAGTTGGCTTCGTAATGACTGGTGTGATACTGGATTTCTTGTCCGGAGAAGAAGTTCGGTTTCTTCAATGGTGAAGTTGCCAGGTCGCTGTTGCCACTCGCTTCGCATTGGCATCGAATCGTATCCGATTCCTTCAGGCCTCGCACGGTCAGCTGTGCGCCGGCGGTCGGCGTCCACGCGCAGCTGTAGATAATCTGTCGTTTAGCGAGATTTTCCAGCAGCGTCGAGTGCGTCGCGACCACGAAACTCACGCCCACGACGTCCGCCCCGGCCGCCATCAGTGCGTCACGCGCAGCCAACAGGGCGTCCAGCGATTCGATCCAGTCGCTCACCAGCAGCACACGCGTGCCAAGAGAGGATGGCAGAGGTAGCAAATCACGTCGGTACTCGACGACTAACCCTGTCGATTCATGATGAAAGCTGGCCACACGCTGGCAGTCGCGTCGCACACGTGCGGGTTGTGATAGAGATGCCATGCTAGAGGAGGAAGCACTTTCCACCACCACAGATTTCGATACTTTGTTGTTAGGACCAGAAGCAGGGCGGCCGCGCTTTTTGGCGCGTCGCCGTGGCAATGGCGAGGGCGGTGCCGTCGATTCCTCTGTTTGTTGGGGTTGAGTACGATACACCGAGACCTGTCCAAGAGCTGTATACGATACGATCAGTCCCAGAGCAGCTATCGAATGCTATTACCACAGTCTGACCTGTATCGTGTCGGCCAGCCAATACACCAGCAATCGCCGTTGTGAAGCCATGGTCGGAAATACTCTCGTCGTGGACGGCAACGACTAGGTCGATTCCCGACTGACGAAACGGCTGAAAGAGATCGTTACTCATGGCGCATAGGGCACTGGGATCGGACAATACACTCGTAAAGTCCACTGGTGCGCGAGTGAGCGGTGTCGCGCCGTGGCAGCGACCTGTGAGGTCGAGACGACGGACGTAGGACCCACTCTGAGACGACCCCGTTGTCACTGACATTGGCGCCTTTGCTGGTGGCTCGGAGATCGCTGTGGTGGCTGCATTGGGCCGTTGGCATGCAGCTGCATTGGCGCTTGCACTGATCCACCCTGAAGGTGTCTTAGCCTTTCCGTTGCCGCGACGTGGCGCCTTATCCGCTGCGGTCGTTGAACCCATCGTGGTTTCCCTTTGGCCGACTCGGTTTCCCGCCCATGCCCCATCCGTATTCAAGGAGACGCTCAAAATAACGCCACCATAATATAACCAATCAAACGTTTGATTGTATTACACTATATTAGTAGATAGTATTAATGGGAGTACATTTCTGTACCCAATGATGCACGGCGCATCACGAAATGGCATCGAATGCGGACCTACGTGCGTGGCAGAAAACACCGCAAGATTCGCGGGCGCGCCTTGTCTCCCCAAGAGACAGTCTGTATGCCAGTCCAACGTTGCGGTACATTACTGAGGGACAATCCGGTCCATCGCACTACTCTTAGACACCTTGCATTTGACGAACCGACACCCAATACCCACACCATCGATCCTCCGACCATCATGCGGACTACGGCTACATTCACACCAGGTACTTTACCGATGAATGCGTACATATCTATAAGCATATATGTATGGGATAGTGACGCTTTCGCATGTTCCGTAGGCTCATATCTGCGCGGCCGCGTCGTGCGCTGTAACCGCACGCTCAAGCACCTCTTCTTCACAAGCGGCGCGCACTACTGGGAAGTTGACGTCGCCCGCATGGACAAGCGCGCGTCCATGGTCGTCGGCGCTGTGCCGTCCGAGGGATTCGATAGCGAGACGCTGAATGGCCCGCTAACGGCGTGGACAGACGGCGCTGTGGGTTACGTGGCCGACGGCGCGATCATCCAAAACGGCGTCGAGCTCGCGACCCACGTAGAGCCATTCCGGGAAGGCGACGTGGTCGGTATACTGCTGGACCTCAACGCGCGCACGATCGCATTCTTCCTCAACGGCCGCGAGGTCGCATGCGTCGACAACAAATCCGAGAAATTTCCAATCACGGGCGGTCTCCAAAAATCCTCACATCCGCAGAGAAAACGCCTATTGGAGCCGATTTCGTTCACGCCGCGCGCCATGTTTGCGGCTGTCACGTTCGCGCCCGACACCGATCTCTTTGACATATACTCGACGCCGTTGCCACCCGCTTGTTGAAGTAGATGGATCCCATGATTCCCTAAATCCCGAAAGAGAATATCGTTTCTATCTATCGTTTCTATATGACACATCCGAGCATCGCTATCAATCCCACCTCAACCAGACAACCTAACCTTCGAACCATGACGGACCCTGCGCCGCCACCGCCACAACGCGGCTTCTACGACGCCGAGAGAGGCGCTAGCGAACTCCTCACTCATCTCTACAGCAGCAGCCGCGATGCACCAGGTGCTGCGAGTGCGTCGTCGCCCTATGAAATGCTAGGCGACTCGGCCCCGCAGCAAGGCATCGAGGCCAACGCCGAGCCTGTCGAGTTCAAGGGCATTCGCGTGCGCGACTGGGTCATTGGCTGCAACAAGACCCATATTACGCCAGTCGATGACTTGGACAAGTGCGTGTTTTCGGTCGGGTGTTTTGCATAGGTTTTCTATGGAGGTTTTAACGGGATTCGAATTGCGTGGGGCAGACTGAGTGACGTGGCCAAGCTCACGCCGCCCGAGATGGTGTTTGGCAAGAACCAGCTGCTGTTTCACCACGAGCCAAGTGGCGTGACCTACAACTTTCTTGCGCTAGAGGCACTCAAACGCGCGCATTTCCCGCCACCGCAGAGCGACCAAGCGGCCGACATTGTCGCCCAACAGCAACTCAAAGTCTCGGTCGCAAAGCAGAATGCCAAGTGCGTTTGGGATCTCAAATCATGAAGTGCGATTATTTAACACCTTTCTGTTGTATAGTGACGACGTCAAGGAACTTAACATCACGTACGACTGGACGTACACGACCGATTACAAGGGCACGCTCCAGCGCCTTGTGCGTCAAGACACTGAGGGTCCACTGCAGTTTACACGCACGGAAGATACGAAGGCAGACACGACCGACGAACGCATTGATTTGAACAAGCTGCGTGAGCGCGAACCGATTCTGTGGTTTGAAGACGTGGGGCTCTTTGAGGACGAACTGCACGACCACGGCGTCTCGGTCATGTCGATCAAAGTGGTACATCACAAGTGGGGGAGGAGAAACTGTCCATTTCTAATCAATGATTTCGGTGTTGTAGCGAGTGATGCCCTCAGGCTTTTACGTTCTGGCGCGTTACTGGATGCGGCTCGATCATGTTGTCGTGCGTCTCCACGAAACGCGTGTGCACCACTTGTTTGGACGCGACTATATGATCCGCGAGTTTACGCGCAAGGAAGAGCAGTTTGAGGCGCTGTTCGCCAAGGGCCACCCGCGTGGTATGGCCAACTATACCAACATTGACACGTACCAACAGCTCCTCCCAATTCGAGAGTCGGTCGTGGAGAAGATCTACTTGCAGTGAGTGAAGTGAAACAAGCGAATAGAAAAGTGGTTTAGTGCTATGGTGCTACTGCTGTTGCCGTCTCATCTAGCGCTTTCTGAATCGAGTTGAGCTGCTGGAAAAATGTGAGCAGCTCTCCGTGGTTCATTTCAATGTCCACCTTCTCCTGTGATTCCACCAGATTCAATTAGCGAAATATCAAAGCAGGCGCGGGGCCATATCAACAGATCGTACCGCCTTGTCGTCGTCTGCAATGTGCAGCTGGAAGACAGCGAGCGGTTCGCTCTGGTTCTCTAAATACCGATTCGCAAGTTCCACTTGTAGTTGCCATTGGCTTTGCTTCAGCGAGGCCGTTGGTTCGAGCGGCAGCGCACGCGCAAGTTCGTCCGCGACAGCACGCCCTTTCTTGCGCCACAGCTTCTCCATGATCGTTACAACGTCGCTGTCCACGCCGTCGGCCGCGAGCACAGCAGACTGGATGCCGTCCCCAAATGCTGCGGCTTGTTGAAAGATGGCCGTCGCAATCGCTACAACTCCTTCGATCTCGCCGGTGGATAGCTGGAGCATGTCGACAAGCTGTTGCATCTCCTCTGGTGAGAAAACCTTTCCTGTATCAGTCTACACATGCATGGGCGTACACCGAGGTCAGCATACTAAGTAGACCCAATAAACGGCTATTCCGCGCCGAATTTCCATACCGGCGTGGTGCGCTTTTCGAGAACGTGGCTAAGCACCTGCAGCAGCTTGTCGCGCGGCACGCGATTCAATATAACGACACTAAATTCATCAGTTTAGTTACAGGAGTCAGGCTCCATGAGCCCTAAGAGACGCAACATTCCATTCTCCTCACCTCGTCATTGTTGCCCAATTTGCGATCTGAAAAAGTCGAAGCTGGTGCACTGCTACTTGCGACCCGCGTTAATGCATATCACACAATCACACAACAGAGGGGTCTTCAGTCAGAGATCAACCAGCTGCCAAAGTATCTTGGGCAGACACACCACACACACCATGGGCAATGCGATCGTACGCGTGAACGGCCACGCGTACGACCACGACGGCGCGCTCGCCGACGGTGGCTTTGCAAGCGTGATTCGCGTGCGCCGCGGCGGCGCATTGTACGCGCTTAAATGGATGCGCGGCATTGGCGACGACGCGCAGCTGCAGCGCGTGCTATTGGAAATCCAGGTTCAGCGCATGCTGCAGCACCCCAACGCCATGCGGCTTGTCGAGGCAGAGGTGCGCGTGAGCGCAGCCACTCGAGGTGGAGGAGGTGTGTCTCCTGCGAAGGACCATCCGGGGGTCGCGGGGTGGGCCTACCCAACGAATGAGACCTCGCAAAAGGAAGCACTCATGGTTTTCCCACTCTATCCCCGCGGAACGCTTCAGCAGCACCTGGAGCATGCCCACCAACAACGTACGATCGAAGTGCATGATGCGATAGATATTTGGAGGCTGCCAACTGATGCTACCTGTCTGCTCTATAGAAACCACTGCATTCTCCGAGACCGAGTGCCTCCGCATCTTCACACTCCTAGTCGAAGCTGTGCTGGAGCTCCACGCACGAGGCTATGCGCACCGCGACATCAAACCACTGAACGTACTACTTACGTCCTCTGAACCCGTCGAGCCCGTGCTGACCGACTTTGGGTCGCTCGCCCCCGTGGCCACCACCATCACCAGTGCACACGATGCGATCGTGCTGTTCGAAGACGCCGTGCAGTTTTGCAGCGCGGCCTATCGCGCACCAGAACTATGGAAAGCACACGCATCGACAGGTCTTCGAGGCCATGTCGACAATGGCAAAGCCGATATCTGGTCACTCGGCTGTCTATTATATACGATGGCGTTTGGGCCATACTCGCCGTTTGAAAATGGGAAGGAAGGCGTGCTGCCGCTTGCCATCTATAGTGGGAACGTCCGTTTTCCATCCGACAAGAAGCATGGGGAGACGCGCTTCTCGCCTTCGTTTTTGGAGTTCATTCGGTGGATGCTCACAGTATCGCCCCAGGAGCGACCGACGATCTACCAGGTGCTGGACCGCGTAGACGATCTGCGTGCGGGCCGGAGCGTTGGCGCACGAGGGGGCAGCAAGCGGAGCCTCAGCTTGCGCCGCTCCGTCTCTAAAAAGCCTGCGTCCATGCGCATGCCCAATGCTGACGACTGGGCCGATTTCAGTGCATTTAACGAAGAGACGAATAACCCGCCGTCGGACAATTTTACTACCGACTCTACCCAGTCATCAACAGTGTCCTGGCAAGTCGTTTCTGGAAGGACTTCCATCGGCGACAGCATGGTGTCTCCACGATCGACTGGGATCGACCGGATTTCCACCATCAGAGATGACGACAAGGACCAGAGACGGAAGCTCTCGCATAGGGGTAGACAGTTGCTAGCGACGGCTCTGACGTCTTAATAGTCGTAACTCTATTTAGTAGTTGTCACAGCCGCCAATGCACGTGAAGCTGAGGACGATGAGCGGTGAGTCCATCGTAATTTCGGGATAGAAGGTTTGGAGCACGCTCAGCACTTGGTCCTTGCTTGTATACCCTGTCTTTGTTACTGTGGCTTGATCAATTGCAGCCAGCGTGACCTCTGCGTCCATGTGGTCGATGCGCAGGAACGCAAAGGCCTTTCGGCTGGTCTCTTCATGGTGAGCGGCCGTCGTAGCGACTACAGTTGTGTGCTGAAACATTTTCTGGAGATCCGAGTTGTGGTCGTTTTCCACGTCGGACGGGAGGCGCATGGTGACCGTCTTCTCGTGGGCGAGTATGTCGGAAACCAGCGACGCGCCAAAGTCGAGACGAGGCAGTACAGTGCGAAGCGGCGTCAACTGTGACTTCCACTCACTATCAGAGGATTCGCTTTGTGGATCATAACGCACGACGTGTCCAAAGAGCTGGAGGTCTTGCATAAAGCGAGCGTTGATCTCGATCCACGGCCGAATCATTCTACGCACACAGCCGAACCCCCGTCATTCATTCTGTAGTTCAGCGCGGAACTTCTCAGCTCTCTTTGAGGTTAGATTCAGCAACGTACTCAATATGCTCGAGTGCTTGTTGTAGCGTGAACTGGCACGTGGCCATCAACCACGCTGCAACGAGCGAGGGCGATCGCGATCGACCTGCCATACTGTTATCCATGAATCGTCAACAACACGCATCTCTTTATCAACGTCAGGATGATAAGCCATACCAGTGAAAAAGTACATTGCAGTCGCGTTTCTCAGCGTCGGAACTGATGGGGACAGCAAAGTGTCAGTTCAAACAAACGTATCGAATAGTGAAAAAAGATTGAAACGCACAGTGTCTCTTGTAGCGTTGCGAGCAGCGCCGGCAGTCGCTGAAAGAGCGGCTCGTCCATAGAATCTTCCATTTCCACGAGCACGCGCTTTAGGGAAACACTACCATCCACCTCCTCGCCGTTGCCATTTGCAACAACGCGCTCGTCGCCGGCACCCAGTAGCGCGAACGTGATGCCGACATTGGCGTGCGCTAGCGCCGCGCGGTTTCTCGCGGCGTCAATGGATCCCAGAAACGCACGCGCGTGAATGCGCATGGGCGTGTCGTCTGCGACCTCTTCTACCTCGTACTCCTCGTCCTCATCATCGCCCTCGGCGTAATAGGTCGCCTCGTGCTCGCCATCCATGCTGACTGTCATTTTGGGTTCAAGCCGAGAGAAATCTGATTCCTGCACATGTGTTCTGGTTCAAAATCTGATAATAATACCGGTTTGTAATCGGTTTTAAGTCTCGACCAATGAAATCGCGTGCCCAGTCTCCCCATTCACTCTAAACACTGAGCTGAGGAGCTTTCTGCGATCGAGTAGAGGTGCCAACAGAGTGACGGGCCGCGAGGGAAGCTAGAGGACGACGCCACCGCGACGCCAGGGCACAGCACTGCATTCGCTTAGCTCAGTACATCCAACCGCCACCATCATAATGAGCCAGCGCGGCGCACGGCGCGAAGGTGCCGAGATCGAGCTGCTGGAGGAGGAGATGGGTGCCATGCGCGTAGGGGATCGCGCGGCCGCGACGGGCGGCGACCAGGAGTTTGTGAGCGGCTCATCGATTGATTCGAGCGAGTTGGAGGAGGACGAGGAGGAAGAAGAGGAGCTAGAGGACGAGGATGGTGCAGAGGACGGCAGTGAAGAAGAGACGAGCTGGATTGCGTGGTTTTGCTCGCTGCGCGAAAACGATTTTCTGTGCGAAGTGGACGAGGAGTACATTGAAGACGACTTTAACCTCACCGGACTCAACACGATCGTGCCATACTACGACTATGCGCTAGACCTCATCCTCGACATTGAGACGCCCCACGGTAAGTCTGCAGAACGATGAGAGAGCGGCTCGGCACTTTCTAATGATGTGATTTCTACAGACCAGAACCTCACGCAGATGCAGCAAGAGATGATCGAGTCGGCGGCCGAAATGCTCTACGGGCTCATCCACTCGCGCTACATCCTCACGACCAAGGGCATGGCGGCCATGCTGGAAAAGTACCAGAACGTCGACTTTGGACGGTGCCACCGCGTGCACTGCCAAGGCCAGCCGGTGTTGCCAGTAGGTCAGTCGGACGTGCCGCGTCACACGACCGTGAACGTCTTTTGCCCCAAGTGCCGCGATATTTACTTTCCCAAGTCCCAGCGCGCCGGCCGTAAGTACTTCTGGATGGGGTAGAGGGGGTGACGACTGGTGAGGCTCACTGATTTGTCTATCATGTAGAAATTGACGGCGCGTACTTTGGCACGACGTTTCCACACGCGTTTCTACTGGCGCACGCGCAACTGGTGCCGACCCCGCCGGCGCAAACGTACGTCCCCAAGATCTACGGCTTTAAGATCCACAAGACGAGCGAATACTACACGGGCAAGAAAAAATCGACCAGCAGTCCAGATCGAAACAGCCACCGCCGCAACCGAAAACGCTTTGACCGCATGCTGCGTAGCTAAGCGACGGCGGTCCACGCGATCGGCGAGTCGTAATCCCGCACATCGGTCGTGGACAACAGCGGCAGAGCGGCCCTTTATAGACGTGCAGGGCTGTGTGGTGTTCCATTACGGCAGTGCGGAGTGACCGACTGGAGGACGCGATAGTGTTGTAGAATTTTTTAAGCTTCAGACAAAAGACATTTACCCCTACTGTGTGTAGAGCCGAGGCCCTACCGGTAGAGACTGATGCCATCGATCCAGAGATCGAGTCCACCGTGCGACATGCGGTAGAGATGGAGTGCCACGTCAATACCGCCGACGCCGACGCGATGGCCGTCGGGTGCCAAGCCATCTCGACTCTTGAGGATGTATTCCTTGACCCTTTCGAGGGTGATCATCTCGTGCTCCTCCGGGTCGTTTAGTGACCCAGTGGACGAACTGAATTGCGGAAGTTCGGTTAAGCGCAAGATGGATGCGGTGTTGAGCGACGCGAGAGCCGCCGGCGTTAGCAGCCGCGCGAGCGAAGCGGCGTCGGTCGCGACTAGTTCGTCCAGTGGACTCGGCAGCGGATGCTCGCGCAAGAGGAGATTCGACCGCAGACGAAGGGACTGCGGCCGTCGGTCTTGGAGATGACGATCTGTCACGAGAAACTCGATGTCGGGGACGCCGTCGTACGCGGGCGAGGCCGGCGCCGCGCGAATGTCGTGCAGCGCGACGCGGACGCGCAGGTACTTGTGCGACATTGCGTCCATGGACTCGGCGATCGCCTCCACGTCATCGAACGGGTAGGTGGTGCCGGTGGACGCCGAGAACGTTGGGATCCAGTGGTGGCGAGGGTCATTTACGTCGTTGAACTGATCCAGCATCACGCGCGCTTCCTCGACCGAGTCCGCCATGGACACGATAGGATAGAGTGGTTCATACCCTTCCATCGCAGGACCTTCCAGCCAACTCTCAGTCGTCGCAACCAGTGGTGACTCAACAGCCGAGTACTTGGTGCGGCAGTCTCCACTCGCGTGCAAAGCTTTGGCGAACGCGACAGTTTCGGCACATTCGTGCACGACGCGGTACGGCTCGACATCGTCGTTCCGTCGGATCGTCGTGTATAGACTGCTCGATGCAAACTCGACGCGGTGGAAGTGGCGGTCGCCATCGTCGTCGTGGATGCGGACCCACTGTAGCTTGGAGAGCATGACCGTATCACCGGCTTGGATGGCGTGGAAGGCCGTCGGCTGGGAGTTGACAAATAACCGCACGACCAACTCGCTTTTGGAGTAGCAGTCGATCAACTTGAGCCATCGATACGCCGAGACTCGCTCGACGGTCTGGTGGGGGGACCCTTCGCGTTCAGGACGATACCGGTGCATACGACTGACGTATGTGGCAACGCCGACGAAGTCAAACTGCAGCATTTGGTCATCGAGCGTTGAGGTGTTGGCTTGCTGCGCTTCTCGTGTGGTCACAAAAGTTGGTTCGAGCCACACGATCGACTGGTTTACGGGCTGGTGGAGTTCTCCATGATCGTCCCGATCAAGGGCCACTATGCGGCTGCGTTTCTCGAGTATATTCATCGCCTCTAGCAGCTGCCAATACTTGTCTACACAATCCATAAAATCAGTATGGCGATTGAATTGCAGATAAAGCCACTGCAGATAACGCACCTGGTACGTGGCTCACGACGCCTGTGGACAAATGGGGAAAATAGAACAGCCGCTTGACCTTGCCGTCCGCTTGCTTGGCACTCCGCGAGACATAATACCCTTGCAGCTGGACCACATCGCCTTCTTGCACAACCAGAAAGTGCTTGGCCGCCATGGACCCAAAGAACGTAATCTCCATCGACCGGTCCCTGTCAGCTACGAACACAACAGGCGTTAGCGACTCGCTATCGAGTAAACAGACTTCGTCGGATCCTCTCTCCTTCACGTACTGAGTAAGATGGAAAACATGAAGGGAAACTCGTTCTCGACACTCGGATCGCCGAGGTGGACGAGCCCCGACTTGAAGTCCACGACGCCAATCATCGGCGGCAGCGTCGGCTGTGGAGCCTCCATCTCGCTGCTCGCATCGTCCATTTCGCTCGCCAGCCGCTTTCGCGACGCCAGCGCATTCACTTGGTGAAGCGTGTGCAGCGTCCGGTCGCGCGACGTGAAGATGTCGGTGCAGTATCGTCGCCGACGGTTCCACTCGGCCCACGGCGTCGCGAGCGAGACGGGCGAGAGAGCCTCACGCTCCACGGGTTCCCACTCGGCTGGATAGTCGTCCGAAAACAGCGAGAGATAATAGAGCCGCGTACCCGCAAGCGGTAGGGCCCCGTGGTCTCGAATGTGGCCGTCCGCAATGAACTGGAGGTCGGGGACTCCGGTGGAACTGCTATGCATCGAAGGCGACGGGGACGGCGAGGCTAGCAGCGCACGGCCCACGGAATACACAATCTTAGCGCGCGGTGTCGTCGTCGATAGGGCGATTGACTCATCGCTGTCATTGGCAGCAGCGAGCGGTGCCCGTGGCGTGAGTTCGTGGATGATACAGACGCTGCGTGGCTGGTGTATGGTGTGATCGTTTTCCTCGACGTCATCGTCACCAGTGTCAAAGACGCTGAGAAGCTCATAGTCGTCAATCTCGACGATATCCAATTCACCCACGAGACCGCGCCACACAAGGTGGTTGAGCGCTGGCGACAGCAACGCCTTCATCTTCATCTGGCCGTCGCTCACGACCAGGTCAAACACGTCGCGCTCGAGCACATCTGCTGCGTCTGCCGGCAGCACGCTTCGTAAGATCGGGTCCGCAATGTCTACAGTACAAACACCATCCATCAGCCATTAGTTTCCGACCGCATTAGTGTGGCGACAATATTTGAAGCACCCACAGCGATAGACGCCGAGCACCTGCAGTGCGAGTGCGCGGCCACTGCGCTTGAGCCCAGCGTGGAGGATCTGTGTGCCGCCTGGCGTGAGCTCGCTCTCAGTGCCACTGCCCAAGAGACTGCTGCGGCGTCTGCCATTGCTAGCATTGCTACCGACGCTACTGCGCTGTCGCGAGCGCCGCGCGGGCGTCGCAAACGCTCCGCCCGAAGGCTCGGTCATTTTCATGTGGCAAGTGTTTGGCGGGAAACGTGAACGGTTTGTATTTCCTCTTAAGTACGATTAGAACGCTTCGCTTAAGTACGAAAATTCAAGTTCAAACTGGGCTCTTGGTAGTGTAGAGTGCACGTGGGACTCGCGCTCATTTTCAAGTCGAGAAGCCGAGAAGGCGATGGCAACCATGACGGCGGAGGCGGTCCCCCCAGCAGAGCGGACGCCAGTAGCAGATAGAGAGGAGATGGAAGAGAAAGCAGAGGAGAACACCCAGGCGATGGAGGTGGATGCCGTCGGTGGCAGCATTGCGGAGGAGGAGGAGAAGCAGGACAAGCCACCAACACAGCTGCGGCGCGTGGCGTTCGCTGGCGCCGAGTACGTCGAATACGATTTGGACGCAGCACCGGTCGTGCGGCGCTGCGGCGTTAACGGACAGCGCGCCATCGCCATGCGCTCGGACGACGACGTCGCGCTCGAGTGGCGCGCGCGGCTGCTGCAGCGCCAAGTCGCGCGCGTTCTCCACACGGGCTCGCACCTCGCGCGCGACGACGGTCAGAGCGACAGCGACGACGACTATGAGTTTGGGGACGTTTGGGGCAGCACGAAAACCCCCGAGCCGGACGCCGCCAGGATGCGCATGCGACTGGAGCGCGAGTACGAAAAGGAGATGCGCGCGACCATTGAAGAGCGCGGGTTCCCGTGCTTGGACGCAACGCGCGTGCCACTGCGCGTGCAGTTCCAAGCGTCGGAGCTGTTGGTCGCGTGGTCCGTGGTTGCGCCCGACGCTAGGAGCGACGACGCTGCTGATGTTGAGGCGGAGGCGGAGGCCACAGGAAAACTGGACGCCTCAGTGTCGCTGGACACGCAGCGCAAGCGTTTGGAGCTCTGCCGCAAGCAAGTGTTTGGTCCCGTGGTCGACGGCTACGCGTTCGGCCGGCGATTCTTCTCGATCGACTCGTTCCTGTCACTGCTTGAGTTAGAGGAGCTCGTGGCGCTGGCCGAGGCTCATGGCATGGACGTGCCCACGCTCCCGACCGATGTCCTCGCCAAGATCAAAGTCGCGGACCGCGAACTCATCTCGACATACTCACCCACGGGCATGGGCAAGCCCCTCAAGATGCTCACGTTCCGAGAGCTCGTAGAAGAAGCGTACGCCCGTGGGATCCTCATGGAGGACGAACGAGACACCAAGAACAAAAAGTCCAAGCGCGCATGGGTCGATGCATTGCGGGTATGTTGTCCTGTCTATCCCTTGTATATCAATGAGATGCTCACATATTTCAATACTGTAGCCGGCACTTCACGCCGAAATGCGAGCGTTCAAGATCCGCGAGGCCCACGCTGACCTCATCCACGCGTTCTTGGCGACTAGGCTCGACGCCAAGATGCAGTCAACCCGCATGGAGACCATCGTCGAGCTGATTCAGACGTACTTGCGGACCCATCCAGAAGCCAGCAACGACGTCAACAGTTCAAACGAAATGGCAGCCGTGCATCGGTACTTTCGCGCGCTGCTCGAGTGGCACGCGACGCAACCTACGACTACCTCAGCACCAACAAGGGGGTCGTCCCCGTCACCACAAGCATCCTCAACTCCAGACTTGCCGTCGCCACCAACACAACCGCGTCGGGTCTTGGAGCCCATGTCTCCCATCGTGTAAGTAGTGAATATAATGGCTAAGTTGTATGGCTAACGTTCGTGTTCTGGCTACTTCGTATTTCACGCGTCCCATGCTTGTCTTCTCGAATGAGTCCAGCAATTCCGGTTTTCCCTCATCCTTTCCTAATGGGACAGATCGGGATCGAAAAAACCAAGTGGTTTCAAGGGCATGCATCGCGACCGCTATTTTTGGAGTCCCATCTTAATAGGAGCCCGAGGGAAGAGCACCTACGTACGCTTGACTGCCCATGCGCGAGACGCCATGACGACGTCGTGGTCCGTGACCAAGAGCAGCAGCATGTTCAGTCTGTCTCGACGGCCGTCGCTCGGCGTCTCTGCCTCTGCATCGCCACCAATCTCGCCGCTCCAAAGCCACATGACAGCGACCACGAGCACTACGCCGGTGACTACGGCCACCGCGTCGTCGGGAGCGTCATCCGCCACGGCGTCGCCCGAGTCCGAGCACGACGACGCTACTGCTACGACCCACTCAATCATGCGTCGGAAAAGCAATAACGACAAGCTCCATCGACTCGGCAGTAGCACCTCAATCAGCACGCTCTCACTGCCCCAGCCCCAGTCACAGCGGCGGCTGCTGATGCGGTCGCCCACGGCGGACACCATCCACCACCAGCAGCACCAGCAGCAGCGACAGAAGAGTCGTGACTTTGCCCTCGCCGTGTCGTCACCAACATCACCCACACCCCATGAAAACTGCTCTTCCTTGCGCGACCAGTTTCTCAAGATCAAAGAGCGGTTCTCGGCGCCGAGTCCTGTCGGAGGAGCGACGTCTCAATCGCCTCCCAGCACAGGCCCTAACGCGGTCCGTGTCGCATCGCCAACCATGGCATCTTCCTCTATGCCTGGAGACGTAGGCGGATTGGGCAATGGGAAATTGACCTCAAGCGACCGACGCGCGTCCGCTCCTTCGTCCTCGTTGCTACCAGTGTCTGTGTCTACCGGACGACTGCTCGTGGAGCTGAATGAGCGGACGAAACGCGGCTACGCGGGCGATCTCTTGTGGCCCAACCACGCGCACGTCGAGCGCTGGTACGTCGAAGACAACTACTTTAAGGGATCCATGACCTGCTGGTCGATGGAGAAAGGTGCTGAAGTCATTGCGCGCATCGCTCGCGTGATCTCTAGTCGCACAGCTCCATTTACGCCCGTCTCTGCAGCACCAGCGGTAGGGGGAACGCCAACGACGTCGCCTTCAAATGGAGCACTGGCCAGTCGCTTTAACCCGGACGTCTCGCTTCAGTGGATTGGCCGACAGCTTTGGGCCGTCACAGTCTCCCTTCCGCTGACGCGCGCGGGCGAACTCACGATCGAACACGCGCGCATAGCGCAGGCGATTGACGATGCGATTGCCGAAGAAGTCGAGAAGGCCCCACAGGAATGCGGTCCACGCGCAACGACAAATATCGTGGAAGCGAAGGCTGCATTAACACCCGCCTCCAGTGCATGTGTAGCGACGCTGGTGCCCTCCACACTAGGCCTGAATCCGCTGCTCGATAGGTTGGAGGAGGAATACACGGAGGAAGAATCGTCACACGCGGCGACACTCCCCATGGACTTTACGGCCGCACTGGCAGGAGAGATCGCAATGACCCACAAGACCATGGACAACTCCATACCAATAGTAGATTCCCCACCCGCACTTTCAGAAGAGCCTCCGGTCGCGCCGACACAAGACGCACCATATGACCACGAACCACAAACACCCGAGGCCGATCGACGCGCCGTGGCGAGCGATAGTTCCGTGAGCACCGTATTGGCGGAAGAAGACCACCACCAGGACGACGCCTGCTCGTCGTCGTCACGGTCGCGATCGCATACGACGCAAGAGGACGGCGATACACTTTCGGCCCTGCCGTTGTCGTTCTCGATGTTATCGTTCACGTCCCTCCAATCACTTTCGGGCACCAGCGACCCGCACGGACTCAGTGGGTTTTCGAGCAGTGGCGGTGACCACCTACAGCTCCACAATGGATGCAACCGCGACGACGATCCCCTGCACCGCGTGCCGCCCGACAAAACTGGCTGGCTCAAGAAGAAGAACGGGCTCAACTCGTGGCAGCCACGGTACTTTGAACTCAAAGGCAATCGGCTGTTCTACTTTGCTTCCGAAAGCGAAGGCATTCCACGTGGGGCGATCATTCTCGACCATGCGCATGTGCTGCGGGGAAAAGGCGACCAGAACATGACGTTTACGATCTGCGCATCGAGCGGCACGCAGAACCTCCAGCACATCAAGTTCTCTAGTCGCATGACCAGCCAAGTGCACCCGTACGTTATCCTTAGTGCATCTCCTACCTCAGGTCCTTACGAATACCCTCTTTGTGTTGGTAGGCGGAAATCCTGTGTATTGCGTGTGGTCCACGACTCGGAAGATGCCATTGGTGCGTGGATCGTTGCGCTAAATCGCGCGTCGTTCTACTGCCACCTCAGCGCCAACTCGTCGGCGTCCGGCTCGTCCAACTCGAACTCGGTCACGCAGTCGTCGTCGTCCACAACGTCGTCGTCGTCGCCGACACGCAAGAAGAAATCCCCGTTCTATCGCCTGCGGTCGCCATCGTCGTCGGCGTCGTCGGCGGACGACGATGCACGCAACTCTATTGGCTCGGCGTCGCCCGCAACGATCGACAGCGCGTCGTACCACCACTACGGCAGCGTCAAGTACTTGGAGGAGACCGACCCCCTGTTGTGGGAGATCCATCCGCACGACCAGCAACAGATCCGCAAGAAAGCATCGGTGGCCCGCACGCGATCAGACTACCTCTCGATCCTCTCCAAGTATAGCGCAACGTTCCGCCAGATCTTTCTGCCGCGGCCGCGGCCCATTAAGATCGAGCAGACGCTGCGCGACATTCTGCCCGAGCTCTTTCTCATCAACAATGTGCTTTACGGCGGCGGTGACGAGAACAACGGCTTGGAAAACATCTTTGAAGTGCTTGACGGTTTTGTCAAAAAGTTCGCCAGCGCGCAGGACGAACGCGTGCGGGCGGTGAGTGCCCTACTGCAAGCGTGTGCGCGGACGATCAGCGGCGGCGACTCGTACTTTGTCGTGCACTCGCTGCTCGGGAATCCGTCGATGATCATCCGCCCGGCCGAAGCCCGCGGCCACCCGATTGAGATTGACGTCTCGATGATGAATCCGAGCCAGTTCTGCATTACGGTGTTTAGTGCGTTCTCGTTCCACCACATTGAAGACGTCGAGAACTTTGGCGACTGCGGCGACGGCAACGCCATGCCCGAGCCATTGCTACGCGTGCACACGTACCACGTCCAAGAGTTTGATTTTGCTAATGGCAAATCCACGCGCTGGCTGCGGATACGCACGGACGGCATGAAGGACGACTATGATGCCGGGAGTGGGGTCGGTGGTCGACTGAGTAGTGCGACAGGGGTTGGTGGTGGTGGCGGTAGTGGCGGCGGTGGGGGAAGTGGATGGATGTCGAAGCGGTCGCCATCGGAGACAGGCTTTGGAGCTTTGCTAGACGCACTGTCCTGATGAAGATGGAGACGATATGATTGAATTCACACTAGTCCATAGAAACGCGGAGACGGGAGGCGAGTACCTCTCCAAAAGCCAGACGCAAGCACACGGTAAGTCTCCTTTCGCTGCTGTCAACACCGCACCGTAGCCCAGAAGCCACCGCTCAACAGTCTCCTCGTCCGTGACGATACCGAGAGACCGATGAAAAGGCGTAGAGTGATGTGCGACGGAAATAATCAATTACACTAATACCGTCGTTCCTTTGGTCCTCAATATCTCTCCACATCAGCAGTCGATGCAAACGCAGTCGGTGGGAACTTATTCCATTTGACGGTTGTGATCCGATCGGTCTGGGATGCATGGGCCATGCATTTCGTTTCTTGATCGCGAACGCTCGCCTTGAACGATCGCACGTCGTAGTGAATCATCATTTCGGCCTCATTCAACAATGCGGTCACCGTTCCATCCCCCGGCTTTTGTCGCCAGTCAAATTCTTGTACGTGCTGGAAAGGTGCAGACGCCATGTCGTTCACCGTTTCCACGACCACCTCGTCGTCGTCGCTCTGGATCTGCCGATGCACAAACAACGTTTTGCCACTCGGGTCGTGCTGCACGACGTGGGTCCCACAGAACCGCTTGTCGGCAAGCACGGACCCGCCGAGCGTCGGCGGCATTGCGACCACGTGGAACGTCGCCCGCGTCTTGAGCCACGCGAGCCGCGCATAGTCTTTCGTGCGCTGCACAAGCTCGAGCTTGGCAAAGAGACTCGGGCGCTGGGCCGCAAACAGCTCAAGCACGCGCAGGGCCGTGCGGACGGACGGGAGGTTGCGGTTGAGCAGGAGCTGCCGATCGTCCTGTTCAAACATACTGACAAACGGCATGTCGAGCAGCTCCCACAGTAACGACGTCTCGACGACATGACTGTCTGGTGTGTTTGGGTGGACGACATCGGGCCAAAAGACCGCACCAGTCGACTGGAATTCCGGTAGCGAAAAGAGGTAGGTGGGGTCGCGCAGCGGCACGACCCCAACGTCGAGGTAGAGGAGGTGGGCGAAGTGGCTGTGGACGACGGCGTGGATCTTGGTGTACCGAGTCGCAGTGGCCGTAAACGGCAGCGTTGTGAACGGCCGCAGTTCGCTCCGACGGTCCGTGGGCGGCCACGCGCCTCCAGCATTGGGAGATGCCGCCATCTCGGTCGGAAAGTACCAGATCTCGATTGGCAGCGTACACCCGAGTGACCGCAGCACGCGGAGGAGACGCTCTAGCTGGTGCACCTGTGACGCCCGCACAGTCAGTACAATGCCCTGGGTCTCAACGGTGGGTGATGGAGTTCCTAACTCTTCTTGGTGCTGCTGGGCGACCACCGCGCGTTCAATGTCGGCTGGTAAGTTGGCAAACTGCGGCGCGAGCTCGCACCAAAAGAACGCCGTCGTGCGGACGCTCGCACAGTCCACCCGCATGACCTTGAAGAACTCGCCGGTCGTGGGGTCGCGCACTTCGCAGTAGCCAGCGGCGCCGCCTTGGATCTCGGCGAGACACGACCGGTCTTGCACGGGACGGCGGGCGCCGCGTGCGCTGCACCGCCCCGTCTTTTTCCAGCCTTCGCACTCGAGCTGGCGAACGATCGCACCGCGTGGCGACGGTAGTGCGTTTTGAACGACGGTGCTGGCGTGTGTTTCCTCGTAAAACCGCTGTTCGTTCGTGAGGCGGAACTCGAGGAGTTCAAGTTCAACTTGTGCTTCCCGTAGACTTTGAACGAGGGCGAGTTGCTCGGCCTTGAGTCGTGCATGCTCGTGGCGGTGGAATGCAAGGCTATCGAGACCGAGTGGATCTGCGACTAGCGAAATAGACGGTGCGGTTGTTGGCGTTAGATTTGTTGGTGTTGGATTTGTTGGCGTGTCGGTGGGGGTGGTGGTGACGTGGAATTCGCTGTGAGGCAAGTCGTTTTCCGGTGCCTGGTCGGAGACTGCTGGTGCTAACGATGCCTCGCCAACAAGTTTTGTTGGCGTGTATGGAGCGGATGATATTGGCGTCGATGGACCTGGGTTTGAAGGGAAAACGCCGCTCTCCACATTTGCGCGTGCGACGGCATCGCAGATCCAGAGGAACGATGTCAATATCAGGATCACGCGCGGCGCCCACGTTGGCATCCTCTGCAGATTCGCTGACGTTGGCATTGGTCGAACCCAATCGTTGGTGCTATTGGATACGTACAGGAGTGTGCTGACGCAGAGGCGCAGAGGCGCAGCAGATTAAATGTGTCGTCGTGACTGCTCCGTAGCGACAAGTGACGAGCGACGTGTCGCCCATGATTGTTGGGAGCGACGACCTGACGTCAGAATGGGTTGGCGCCGAAAGGTTGACCCACTTGGCATCAAAACCCCTAACCATAGGTCACATGGAGGGCATTGATTGGTCAATTTCTGAAACAGCCAGTGGATGCATGTCACCGTCTCAGGCCCTTTCCCAACTGCGTAGAAATGCATGCAAATGTGCATCCAGATAGGAGAGGTTTTACTCATTTTGATTGGCTAAAAATTATGTAATTCGTTTCTGATTGGCTCATATTGGGTTAGTGTGAAACCATAAAAGTGTTTTAGCCAATCAAAACGAATAAAACAGCAAAACCGCTCGTACTTGCATTGGCATTGTGCATGCAATTTAATTTTACACGGTTGGGAATGGGTAACAGATCCGGTGAAGGCGCCTCGTTGGTCGCCAAGATGACAAGGGCTGCGAGGACGGCGTTGAGGACTCGCTGGACGGACGCCTGCCTGGCAAGCGGCAGCGACGATGCCGCCACTCGTGATGCGAGTGGCGCCACCGCCAGATCGTCTGGAGACTGCTGAACACTTGGAGAGCCCAGACATCGGAATGGACGCGATGGACGTCGGAGATGCCCTCGGCGTTGAAGGCGATAGGAGGACGGGAGTGCAGGCCGCGGCGGGGTGTGCGGGAGACGGAGGCCGAAGATAGCCTGCTGCAAATCGATTTCGGTATGTGGGGAGTCCGTTACCCAAAGTCCTAGGCGACTTCAGAAGCCATGTAGAAGCGCCCATACGCGTCGCGCGATCGCACAGCGCGAAAAGATCTGGAAGGCGTGGCCTCCACTGGAAGCTTCTATGAAGCAATGTGGGCCACCGATACGATGTAGGGAGCCGTCCCACCCAGAAATCCGCAAACCTTTGATGCGAAAGAAGAGTAGACGCTGACGGCTGGTCGAGAACTTGAGTCGCGATTTGCTTCGAGTGACGGTGGCCAACTCTCACCAATGTGGGCGTCCGCTCGCCGTGCTTGCCACACTCGTTTGGCGACCTCCAGTTGCGCTGGCGTGCGGTTTGTCGAATCGGGCGCAAGCGCCAGAACTCGATCGGGCGGTGCCCAGATCGCTACAAACGTGTCCAGCCATGGATGAGGCACAAATTGGCCACCGTGTACTCTTGCTGCTTGGCGAGGCGCAAAGCGTCGCGGCAAGTCTTGATCGTGCCGTAGGGGACGAGGGTATCAGCGACGGGTTCGTGCAGCAGCACAATCCCATGATTGGCTGTCGAGTAGCCAGACGTGCTCCGAGGCTGGTCGTTTTTTGCTTGAGGGCATCCGGCGGGCTATGTAAGCGCAGTGCCGCACGATAGTTGAGGATCACTGAATCGCAGAGCTTGCGGAAGCAGGATGTGGCCTTAGGCGCGAGGGGGTAGGAAAGTGTCCGACGTTGGAATCGTACTTCATGGCGCCAGCGTGCTCGATCGCGAGGACAACGCCGATGGTAGCGCCAGGGTCGAAAAGTCCACCGATCTTCGACCGTCTGAGAGTCCGTATGCTGTCGATGCGAAGGATATCGGACCCTATATTGTGGCGGCGAGCAGTTTTCGAAGCGATAGTCGAGTTGCTGTGGTTCCAGCGCGCCGAGGGACGCTCGGAGGTGAGTATAGTCGCAGGTAAATCACCCGCCGTCCCATTGCTTTTCCGCAGACGTGCCTCGGCCGCAGTGCGGGAGAAGTGGGCAGAGGAGGGCGAGTTCGTCGTCCCTACGCGGTGTGGACCTCTGGGCGCACAGTGCAGCAAGCCCGTGAAAACGACAGTAGCGCCAATGCGCAGCCCGGTGTGCTGGAGCCGGCACGGTCCGCCGTAGCTGGAGATGGCTCTTGCTGCTGTTCCGTGCATGATGGTCCTGCCAACTGCGGTGGTGTCCGTGTTGGTGCTGGTCCATCGAGTCATCGCGGTCGTTGCCAATGTGACTAGTGCTGCGCGGAATTTTCCTCCAATTAGAGAGATGGCCATCAAATCCTTCTATATTTTTTGGAATGATACTGGTGACGCGAAAATTGATACGGGCATTTCACACCATGGTTGCTAGACGTTGCATGCTCTGGTGGGTGACTCTCTTACTAGTATTAGCAGTAGTGACCTCATGGACCCACGCCCTAGCGCGAGTGCGGTCGGCCTCTGAGGTCCACGCAATGTCCGTTGCGCTGGACATGCTGCCGCCAACCAGTGTCCCAATCGCTCCGATCACGACCACCTCGATCAGCGTCCATGCACCATCCGATCCCCCACACGAGACCAAACCACCGCCATCTCTGCTACCCGACGTGTTTTTGGTTATTGGCGTCAAGTCACGCGTGCTGCGCGGAGTGGAAGCGCGACGCGCCATCCGTGAGACGTGGGCAGCGCCGGTGTCCACTGCGCCGCTCGGCGTGCGCGTGGTGTTTCTCGGCTGCGCGCCTGACCTCTCTATGCTTACGACTGCCGACAAGATAGCCGCCCAACACACGATTGCAATGGAGAAAGCAACGCATCGAGATTTCTGGACCCACGAACTGCAGTGTCTGGATTCGTTCTTCACGCTTGTAGACAAGGATGTCGCGTTCTTGGACATGGCACTGACGACGTTTCCAACCCTGGCGTACGCCATGATCGTAGACGATGATGCCTACGTACGACCGAACCGCCTCGTCGCTCTGCTTCGATCGGACCGGGTCCCGAACACGCGGTTCTACGGGGGGAATGTGGCCGAAAAAACCCAGTTTCAGCCTACGCGCCCCGTTCGCATCCCAGAGAGTCGCTACTATTTGCCGTTTGAGATGTATCCGATCGCAGAGTTCCCTTCGTTTGTCGCGGGTGCCCACTTTGTTCTCTCCACGGACATTGTGCAATTTATCGCTCGGAATCGACGCGACTTGCGCGGCCTCAAAGGCCTCGACGACGCCACGATGGCAGTGTGGATGCTCGCCCTGCAGATTGGACCGACGTTTCTACCTGAGTTCCAGATCGTGCGGTCTTGGAAGTGCACCGAGAGCCTCGTGTCGTACGCCGATTTGGGACCAGCAGCAATCCGCTTAGTCCATTCGAATCTCGTTCACAACCGCGCTTTCTGCGCCGGATTCAATCTGACGCAGTGGTTGAAACAGTACGACACGATAGATTTCGACGACGACGACACAAACGCCAAAGCGGACGTTCAGTTCAATTGGGATCTGGAGGTGGACTTTGGCACACTGCAACTGCAAATCCGCACGACCATTACGATTGCAAACCAAAGCGTCGCGCTGCTCTACGTCCCAGCCTCCGCGACATACTCCGCTGCCTTCTGCAATCACGTGCTCCCTCTGCTCGAGGCAAGGCTGTCGATCCTTGTCGGCACCAACTTTTGTCGGTTCCATCGCAAGATTTTGCTCCAGTTCCTCACAGACCACGACGCGACCATGCCATCGCTGCGACCGCTGCTCACGCTCGCGCGGCACAACCTCGAGCGTGACGCTGTGGATGACAAAGCCGACCGCACCAAGAGCATTCTGTATGTTCATATGGTGGCGCCAGCCACAAGTCACTCGGCTCGCGTGCTTGTTGAGTGCCTCATGGTTGCCGCATACCCTGACAAACACATTGTCGTAATGCCCGACAACAGCGACCCTCCCAAGTCGCAGCGTCCACACATCGTGGTCGTTGTAGGGGCTGTCGACACCACTCGCTTCAACGATCCAGAAGTAAAGCTGCTAGTGTTGTCTGCTAATGGTGGGCTTCCGGTCATTCCCGAAAGCGACCAGCGCTTGGTCGTGATACGCTCTGACCTCACCACGACCACACACGCTCGTCAACTGTACGTGCCCCAGGTCTCCATGGCTTTTGCCGGCGCAATCCGCCACACGCCAATGGACTTGCTTCAACTAGTCGACAGTACTACCGCAGAGCCCCGATCAATTGCCGCCGTAGTGTTGCACCGCTGCGGTCTTGCCGCCCACGAGGAAGCAATGCGAAAGCAGTTGAACGACGTCGACCACGTTAAGGTGTTTGCACTTAGCCCATGCACGGATGCACCAACCGAGGACCCTGTGTCGTCCATACCCACGGACGATGTGATTGATCGCTATCGCTCGTTCAAGTTTATTGTTGCGATGGAAGACGACTCCTTGGCCAGCACATCGGGGTTTGTCAGCGAGACGATTGCGATGGCGTTCATCGCAGGCAGTATCCCCGTGTACACCGGCCATGCCGAGGCCGTGAAGCATCTATTTAACACCGAGGCGTTTATTGACTGCCGTTCGTTTGCAACACTGATGGACTGTGGAGACTATGTGGTCAAGGTCCATGATTCCACCGCCCTCTACGAACGCTTGAGGAGCGCACCACCCGTCGCAAACGCCACGGCGTTTCTGGAGGCGTTTTCGTGGCACCCACATGTCGCAGCGCTGGCCACTCACGACGACGAGGTCTTGCTAGTGGGCCATCGTCTCCAGCAGCTCCTGCGTGACGCGTAATCTAAATCAGATCTACGCATTCGCTTACATGGACCCAATGAGTTCTTGCAGTCGGTCCACTACATTGAGACGTCGGGCGGTGTCGTTAGGCTCTGTTTCTTTTAGCCGATGAAGCACATCTGGATGCCACGAGAACACTTCGTAAAATGCCGTCGCGTTTACGACCGGCGGTGCCTTCCGCATGCTTTCATAGATCGACACAGAGCTGTGGACGCTGAGCACATACGCCGCACACTCTTGGAGAGACGCAAAGTGACTACAGGGGATAAATGCCTGTTGGTTGAACAACCTCGACACGGTCGCGTCATCGCCATCGTAGATCGGGATGCATCCGGCCAAAAAGGCCGCGACGATCGTTCCAGCGACGTAGCCTGGACGGCTTTGCTCGGACTCGAACGCCAGCACAAACTTGGAGTGCGAGTACCGTGTGACGTCTTCATCCAACACGAATAAAGGACTGGACGACGGCGCGCCGTGGACGATGTCTTCCATACGATTTGTATCCGTCGAACAATCCGCCAAAGCTTGGGCGTCTTGGAGCTGGACGAGCAATGACCTGGCGCGCATATTGCAGTGCGGAACCGCAAACGACGCGACGGGAGAGAAGTCGACTCGGCGTTTGCTGCTGGCCTGGAGCAGTGCGAGTGGGCTGTGCGTGAGACTGTCGCTAAAGATGAGGGACGCCAGTGGGATATACATTTGCTGTGGTGGGGAGACTACTGTAGGGTCGTGAACCGGTCGATCCCTAGTGAGTAGAATCGCTCCATGACTTTCTTGAAGCTGCTGAATTTGTTGAGACACGACCACATCACGCGTTGGCTGCTCGGTCGCTATCACCAAGAAGCGACAGCTCGGTGGCACGTCCGGTAAACGCGCCAGTTCGTCGGTACTGATCACTGCGAAATCGGGATCGAACACAATTGTTGGGATTGGTGCTGTTGTTTCGTCCAGGACGTAGACGTGGATGTCGGGGTAAAGTCCGGCGAAGAGGCATTCCATGAGCAGACGCCATTGCCACACGCGATTGGAGACCCACACATTGATCGCCACGAACCGACCGGCGAGCGGCGGCAGGTTGGACCGCGTCAGCGCGAGCTGCGCCGTGGTCGTTGGGGGGTGACGTATGAGGTATTCGTCTAGGCGGGCAAAGAGGTCGTCGCACAGCATCAGCGGCAGGCGCGGGTGAAAACGCGTGACGCGCTGCGTGAGCTTGAGGCAAAAGTTGTGGTAGTTTTCGAGCGACGGCGTGAACACGATCGGCGGCAGCGTGATGGGCGTGAGCAGATCAGTCAGCTGAATGCTCACTTCGATTCGGAGCGTACGTGTGGATGGCTGGATTCGAAAGGCCCAATCATAAACAATGTCGCTGCGTGGTCGGAGCTGGGGGCCGACAGGATCTTTCATATGGGGTGGCGACCACGCTGCCCACGTAAAGCCGCGGCAGAAGGCGTCGCCGCGCTGGAGGTTCTGGTGGATACGTCGAATGGCGTTGGGCGAGAGGTCGCCATACGACACGAGTGCGTTGCGGCAGATGGCGCACAACGTGGTCTCAAATAATGGCAAGTGCACTGGATGGACGCGCAGCAGCGCCAGCAGCCAAAAACCAATGCTCAGGTCTTCAATTGTGCCGACACCACGCAGCGCCTGTCGGTTCCGTGAGAGAAACTTAACGAGATCCGTAGAGAGGAGAAAGTGCGCGCCAATTGCACGAGGTGCGTGCTCGGATAGGGGGTACTCGTCAACCGACAGATAATTCTTGTGCCACGGTTTGCGGATTGCTAACACCAAGCTGCGAGATTGGACTGAGGAGACTTGACCAGCATAGTAGCGAACGCGCGGCGTCGCTTCGTCCCGTAGCATAGTCACGAGCCGAGCCAGTTGGATGTAGACGTCGTCATCGGCGACCATTACGAACGACGGCGACGGATGCTGCTGCGTCACCCAGGAAAAGAAACCGAGCGCTTTGTCGACGAGACGAAAATACGAGTCCAGGCAGCCGCCGAGCTCGTGCGTGAGGAGATCACCAAACATTTCTTTTTCAAGGGCCAGCGCGTGGTTGGTTGCGGTCACGTTGGGATCACTCTCTTGTGTGAGATCCGGCTCACACCCGAGAAACACGACGCGAGTGCGGAGCGGAAATGTAATTGCTGGGTTGGCCCACGCGGTGCGAATAAACTGTCGCGTGTGGAAACCGTGGACAGCGCGGCTCTTGATGCCGACGATGAGAAAGCAATCGACGCACGCGTGGTGCGGTGGTCGGTGGTGGGTGGTGGAAGAGGCGGTTGGACTGCGACGCTTGGCTGCCCAAGTGAGTAGGTCGTGATCCTCGTCCTCTTTGCCCGCGTGCACGAGATCGTCCACGGTGGTGGGTTTCACCACGAGCTCCTTCGACGTATCCAGTTGCAGCGCGGTTGCTGTCATGGTCATTGTCATTGACGCTGCCGTTGCAGCAGTGAAGAACCGAGCCACGTGAAGCGCATGAGGTTTCGATGTCAGCGCGCTGACACGAGCGCCACTTACTGAGAGGGCAACAACAAGTACCCACCGCATCCATGTCCACCGCTGGCGAGACATGGTCGAGTGGTTCTTCATCATGGAGAAGATTGCGTAGAGAGATCTGAAAAATCGAAGCTTTTGGTTTGGAGCTAATGGAAGGCCAGGAAAAAGAATCTGTGACATGTGACGACTCGCTCCATGCACTTTACTACACAACTCCAACACGGCAGCCCCAAGCGCTCTTCGTGCATCCTCAAGTGTTATTAATGAGCGTCGCGAGGCGTGGACCGAGGAACAGCTCTTCAAGACCGCGGCCAACAGTCGTGACCACGTGCGGATGCCACGAAAATACTTCGACGAACGCCGTTGTGTTGACCACGGGCGGTGCGTTCTTCATGATGTCGTAGAGGGCGGCAGTCTTGGCGACACGACGGACATGCATGGCGCACGCTTGCAACGATGTGCTGGCTCCACAGTCTATAAACGCACGTGGATTGAACAGCCACGACACGGTAGGCGAGTGCCCATAGTACACAGGGATCGCGCCTGCGAGAAACGCCGAGACGAGTAGGTCCGATACATGACCAGCAACGTGGAGCCACTCTTCTACCACTACGACAAACGTATAGGCGGAAAAGCGAACGACGTCTTGGTCCAACGCCGGTAGATTGGTGGTCGTACATAGATCGTGGTCAATAGTGAACTGCTCGTCGTGCAGATGGTGAGCGAGGACGTCAGCGGCGGTGGCCATGACGACGTGGCGTTTGCGGCAACTGAAAAGTATAGGCACGTTGCGCTGGGTGGCAGTGAGAGGTTTTGTGATTGCGGTTAGTAGTGCGACGGGCGAGTGCGCGTGGCGCCGAGCAAACGAATGGGACGCCATGGGTATGTAAAGCTGCCGGGATTGGCACGGTGGATCTACGTGGACTGATGAGATCTCGATTCGATTCGATTCTGTCCCGAATCTGCACGTGATATTGTCCGCCGGAATGCGATGATTCATGTCTCGAAATGCAATTACCCTGCGCGGGACGGCTTCATTCCATGGACCGTCGTCTGCTGCCGTCGTGAACACTATGTCTGGCGCGAACGCGCTGAAACGTGCAGCGTGTTCTGCCGCCTCGAGCACCATCACGTGGACGCCAGTGAACGCCGCCGCCACGAGACATTCCACGAGCGTGCGTGACGACGAGACAGTTGGCGCGAGCTGCACAAACGCGGCCATACTCACCGAGTCTTCCAGCAGGTTCTGTCGGGCGAGGGCGAGGATGTGGCTAGTTGCTGGAACGGAAGCAGCGGCGGACGCCAAGAAGTCCGACAAGAACCTGCGGAGTTCCACGCAAAAAGTGCGTGGAATGACTGTGGTCGGCATGTGAACCTGTGCTTCCTCAAGTAACGCGTGGCAAAAGCCGTCGACCGACTCTTTTACTGGTGTGTACACAGTCACAGCTGTCTCGTTTGTGCCGTGGTCGTAGGTTGCTATCGTCGTCACCAAATCGAGCACACTAGACGTCGTGTTGATACGGAGGTCCCAACTGTATCGAAACGGCCGCTGCACGCGGCTACCGCCTGTCAAAAACGATTGCGGGAGTTCGGGCGAAGCGTGGTCGCGCACGCGTTTGTCCCACGACGGAGGGAAGAAGCCGTCGCACAAGCAGCGACTGTGCAGCATGTTCTGGTGGATGCGGTGCATCGCGGGGCGCGAGATATCGGCGTACGCAATAAGACCATTGTGACACAGCGTGTACCGCACATTGTCGAATTGAGGCATGTGCACCGGACGAATTCCTCGCAGTGCCAGCAGCCAAAATGCAACGCTCACGTCTTCCAAGGTGCCGACGCCGAGCAAGGCGTCACTGTTGCGCGCGAGAAACCGCACGAGATCTACTGACAAAAGGTAGTGCGCGCCAGTTGCAAACAGCGGCTTCTCCCCCAGTGGGTACGTCTTGATCGAGAGGTAATTGCGCGCTCGGGGGTCGCGCAACGGATGGAGTGTTGTGCCAAACTGGGTCTGGATCACTTCGCCACCGTAGAAGCGGCGACGCGGCACCACAGGCGGATCTTCGTGAAAGAGTAGCGCTGTGAGGCGCGCGAGATCGATGTAGACGTCGGCGTCCGTAAGCATCACGTAAGCGATGGCCGCGAGACCACCCTGTGCGGTTGTCCAGTGGAGAAACCCCTTAACTTTGTCCACCAGTGTCCAGTAAGAATCCTCACACCTGAGCTCATGCGTGAGTAGATCGTCGTACGTTCGCTTCTCGTGTTCGAGTGCTCGTTGCCACGCTATCGTGTGGTTATTCTGTGTCGTCCAATTTGGTGCACAACCGAGAAACACTACAGCGACGCCAGGCGGTCGGACAGCGGCGTCCGCCCACGTTTGACGGATCGTTTGACGATCCGCAAAGCCGTCGAGTGCAGCTGACTTGACGCCGATAAGCAATTGCGTGCTGGCTGGAAGTTGTGGTGATTGCGCCCACGTTGCGGTCAATGGAGCGGCCGAGGCTGAGGCCGTGGCCCACGCCAGCAAGTCCACATCGGAGGCGTCGTGGTCAGGAGCTGATGCCGGCAACTCGACCTGTGACAGCGCTGCACTAGAGTCGTTGCGGAGTGAAAACAGGCAGGACGCATTAGCGGTCGTGCACACGGACGCGCGAACGCTGGCAACGACGAACGCGATTCCGACCAGTGTCTGCACTGCACGCGCCATCTCAGCGGCTGCGTGATGGCTCGATACTGATGGAAGGTCAGTATCTGCGACGCGTGTGGTACCAAATCAGTGACCCAGCCAATCACAGTCTCGAAAACTAATTTCAGCCAATGAACGATCGGATCCCTTCGCAATCCTTCTACATTTCAGTATCCTTCTCCATTCTGGAAATGGCAAAAAAATGGTAGCTGCCGTCGCACTCTTCACCGCGTGGTCAGCGCTCGCGCTCGTGGTCACCGCGTCGGTCGAGGATGATCGCTTTACCATCGCTGTCGAGGCCGATGCATCCACACACCCGGTGGCTGGATCGCAGTGGACCACCGCGACGCAAATTTATCAGGAGCGCAATCTTTCTGCCGGAAGCAGCCGGCACCACCACCACGGAATCTTTCTCGCAGTTGGCGTGAAAACCAACGTGGTGCACAGGGCCGCGGCGCGGCAAGCAATCCGAGAGACGTGGGGCCACCCCGAACGGGCCGACGCGTTAGGCGTGCGGATTTGGTTTGTCGGCTGCGAGCCCGACCTCTCTGCCTTGGCGGAAGCCGACCGTGCGAGCACCATCGAGACGATTGAGCTTGAGAAGGAAACGCACCAAGATCTACTGACCCACGAGCTGCGGTGTGAGGACTCGTTCGCTGGCCACGTGAACAAAACGATCGAGTTTATGCACTTTGTTAATGCGGTCGACTCGTCGTCGTCACTGACCACACCGGCGTTTGTGATGATGGCCGACGACCATGCATTTGTCCGCCTTGATCAACTGATTCCATTGCTGCAATCTGGGACACTGCCAGACGAACGACTCTATGCAGGAAACGCTGCCACCGACGACCAGCGCGGGGTGACGCCCCCCGTGCGTGATCCGCAGAGCCGCGTCTACCTCCCGATCGACGTGTATCCCATGTCGGAGCTGCCGCCGTACGTCGCTGGCGCGCACTACATCCTCTCTCGCGACATGGCACAGTTCGTTGCGCGCAACCGCGACGACCTCCAAGGCTTTGGCGGCCTCGATGACGTCACGATGGCCATGTGGATGCTGTGCCTGCAAGTGCACCCTGTGTTTCTCAACAGCTTCCAGATGCTGGGCAATGCGCCGTGCACCAACGATCTCGTCTCGTACGCTAACGTGTCGCCTACGGCGATGCATCAGCTTCAGTCGAATCTGCAAGGCGGCCGCTCGTTCTGTGCCAACTATTCGCACGAATTGTGGCGGCAAGATGCCTCCTTAGGCAACGCCGACGGGGCTCGGCACGTCTACCGCAACGAGACAGCGGCGAGAGCAAAGTTCAAGTGGGACTTGCAACATGACCCAACATCCATGTCGCTGCATATTCAAGTAGACGTTGTTTTTAGAGCCAATCGAGCGAGGCTCGATTACGTGCCTTCTGCTGGCGCTTACGACGCCGTGTTCTGCCGCGATCTGCTCCACTCTGTCCGCACTATGTTCCGCGATTTTTTCGATTCGTCGTTCTGCGCGCGTCACCGCCGTGCTTTACTAAATCTGGTAGAGAACGACGCCAAACGGATGCCGTCGCTGCGCGCGAAACTAGAGATCGCGCGACACAACTTAGCGCGTGCCGCGGCCGACGAAGCGTCGGGGACCACGTCTCCAGTCGTGACGGTCGTCCTGTCGCCGGAGTCAACGTACACGCGCGTGGTGCTCGAGTGTCTGTTGACGCAGATCTACCACGACCATCACGTGGTCGTCCTTAACGAGCGCGACTTGGCACCTGATGCTGCGCCACCCGATATCTTTGTGTTCACGATTCTCGACGAAATCAAACGATCCGCACAGACTGAGCCGTCGAGTCCCCATCACATGGGTCCTGGCGCGGCCTTTGTGTACAAATACGGTCCCACAAGCCGCCTGCTCATGGTCTCGGGCGAAGCGTGGCCGACCGTGAATCTCCATCCGCATGTCACGCTGCTCTCGACCATTGCCGCGCCGCGGCATACCAAGCACCTCTATCTTCCGTACGCCTCAGCGTCGTTTGGCGAAATGGTGCGTCACAATCCACTGCAGCTGCTTCGGCCGACACTAGCCGACACTGAAACTGCACGTCTCTTCTGTGCGTATTTGTATTCCAACTGCAACGTCGCCCTCCGCGAGCACATGTTTGACCTCGTGAATGCCATTGAGCCGGTGCACGCAATCGGCCGCTGCAAAGGCACGCACCGTGAGCCCGACGACCTTCACTATGAGAACCGGTACGCCGCATTCTATATTGATCGCGCCGTCGATAGCTACCGCGGGTACAAGTTTGTGATTGCTTTTGAGAACACGGTCGAGACCCCCGGGTATGTGACCGAGAAGATCGTGACGGCGTTTCTGGCCGGCGCCGTACCCATTTACTACGGCGACGCGGCTACGGTGGTGCGGCTGTTTAACCCCAAGGCGTTTATTAACTGCGGCGCATTCGAGTCCATCGAGAGGTGTGTAGAGCGTGTGGAGCGCATTCATACCACGCCGTCCGAGTACGAAGGCATGCGGCAGGAACCTCCAATCTCCAATCGCACGGCGTTTCTCGAGTTTTTTTCGTGGCATCCGACGGTCGCAGAGATGGCGAAAGCAGCCACCGGAGCTATAGTGCCGTTGCGTACACAGCTGGAGGAGTTGCTGTTGGGATAGTGGACAGCGTGGTGGAAGCGCACGGCCAACAGGATAGAGCGAGCGAGTGTATGTATCATGTATGGCCTGAAAAAGAGAAATATGATTGCTGCATTCACACGTACTCACGCTAAGGCTGCACAGTATCCGATACTGGTTCTTCGAGTAGCTGTTGAAGTCGCTCACTCATTCGCACGGCACCCGTCGCATCCTCACGTGTCCTCTTCGCCATTGCATCCGCAACCTCGGGATGCCACGAAAACACTTCGTCAAACAAACGCAGATCCGTGATCGGTGCCTCCTGACGCATTTGAGTATACAACACA
>JAADVD010000245.1:0-43615 GCA_023334535.1 Pythium vanterpoolii
GCCGCTCCCACGCAGCAAGAGCAAAAGCCGGCGCCGCAGAAACAGCAGCAACAGCCAGCGCCAAAGCAAGCCGCACCTGCCAAGGAAGCTTCTGCCGCACAAGACAACAAGAAGGGCGGCAAGAAGGGTGGCAAGAAGTAGAACCACCCAGCATACATGCGATTCAGCTCCGCCGATTCCATAATTCACGAAGAAACCTACTGTTATAAGATTTCGCTTATTTTGAATTCTGGCATTCGTGTGGTCCACCAAAAAGACCTTCACTCACATACTTGTGGAACTGGTGAGTGATCTCCATGATCTGTTGGGTCCTATTAGGTCGCATTCTCCAAGTGACTGGAATCTGAATGACCATGAACGCGAACGACGCCACAAAGACGTGGCTCAAGCAAGAGCTCGTGGCGCTGCTGGGCTTCCCCGAGGTCGACGACATCCTCTCGTACATCCTCACAGAGTTCAAATCCCAAAATGAGGTCGCGCCGTACCTCACCGAATTGCTGGGCGTCCCATCTGCACGTGCCCAAGCAATTGCGAGCCGCCTCATTGGGACGGCGCCAGCGGCCAATGCGAAACCAACCAAGCCATCGCAGCAGCAAAAGAAACAGCCGCACGCGTCCACAAAAACAGCACAGGCAGCACCGCTTGTGCCGGTGCCGTCGGCCACGAACTCGCGCATCAAACAGACCAAGGTGAAGAAACCGTCCAAGGTGCTTCACGCGCGGATCATCAATTGCCTTCAGTGCGGGCGCATTGAGCACAACGCAGCACGTCGCTGTGCGTTCTGCGATGCCGAGTTGCGGTACGAAGAGCTGGACGACGACGTCCTGGACCAGGCCGCCCAAGACCACATGAAGCGGCTCGTGGAACTGGACGCAAGCGGCGCGTCGCGCACGACCGTACTGGACACGGAAGAAGTCTTTTACGATGAAATGGCAGGCGTTGCGGAAAGCGGCGGGCGGCACTTGCAGCCCATCGTGCTGAATCTGGATCTAGAGAACCGATCCTTTAAGACAGTCGAGGCGCCGTCGCTTGTGCTCACCGCGAACCGGGAGCTCCCGAAAGACGCACGCGATTTGCTGCAGAACATCGAGAAGAAATTCAAGGGCCAACGACCACACAACGCCAACCGTGCCGTCTCACACACGGAATTGCACGGATCTGTAGGAAGCGTCGACACTGACGTCGTCGTTGAAGACGAGTATAATGCGTTGTATGTGTGAGTTGGTCAATATACTGAGATTGGGTAGTTGCTGGTGATACCAACTCAGAGAGTTCAGCAGAATACCGGTTCGTACGTGTGGCGTGGTTTTGGTCTGGTTCAGTTTTCTTCGTGTTAGCCGTGGCGTCAGCTTCGTACCGGATACTGGACGACTGTCCCGTACTGAATCGTCCTGTCTTGTCCGCTCATCTTCTGTGACGTGAGTCGACTCCATCTGATGCAGTCGGTGCGAACGAGCGACGTGCGTGGAGGGAGCAGAAACGCGCTTGCTGGCTTCCACAGCGACAACCACTGGGTACGGAGCAGCAACCATTGGTGCAAATCAAGGGGCACAGGACTTTCGTGGGAACAGCCGAATGGTCAGACAGCCGCGCTGACAGGAAGGATTCCTCTTGACTGTTCACACCTTGATCGTGGTGTGGAGAGACCCTGGACGGACGGACAACGATCTTACTTTCCTTCCCCTCTTCCTCTTGCCCTTCCTGCTCCTGCTCCTGCTCCTGCTCCTGCTCCTGCTCCTGCTCCTCCTCCTCGCAGCGTCATAACACAAATCTCCAAGCGCCGCGCACTCCAACACTCACTACACACCATGTCCACGACCGCCAATACCAGTGCCAGCGCCAGCGTCTCGCCCGACCGCCAATCCCATCAAGAAGACGACCGCATGCGCGCATTCTACGAGAGCGGACTGCTTCAAGACGGCGACGACGCGCTCGCTGAGGCCAGCGACTCGGACGGTGAGAGCGACGTCCGCGCCGCGCGGCTTCGTCTTCATCGCCGCAGCTCGGCGAGACGGCAAGAGCCACCGCGCACGGCGGCTGCGAGTGTGGCCAGCGAGTCGCAAGCATGAGTTAGACACGAGGTGAACGAATGCAAGCAAAGTGGGATGACATCAAAGTGGTAAATGCATAGACACAGAAATTTTAGACTACGCGCGGTCCACGATTTCGATTTCGCATTGTGTGGGGTGATGGATGATCAAGCCACGCTCTTTCCAGCAGACGATACGGGGGCAGCGCCATGACAGAATGAGCGGCCACCTACCCACACGAGGCTCCTAACCGTTCAAGCGTGTTGGCGTTGGCGTTGGCGTTGGCGTCGTCAGCGTTGTTGGGGCAGGTGTCGGTGCCTTTGTGGTTGGTGCAGGCGTCGGCACTGCTATTGCTGTTGGTGCCGGTGTTGGTGGCATCGCCATGGGGGAAAACGATGTTGGTGCCGGCGTCGCCTTACAATCGCGCACGTCCACAAACACTTGCACGTGGCCATTCACTGTGGCGTCCATCGAGTCGATCTGCATTTGCACATTCTCTCTCCCTTCAATGGGGCGATACGCCGTCAGCGCACTGTTAATGCGGAAGATTGTTGAGCCGCCGCACGCCGACCAGACCACTGTTCGCACTTGGATCGTGGTCGAGTCGTAGATCGGCTCGTCCGCACCCGCTTCGTATTGCTTGCTTACCTTCGGTCCAGGCTGCCCGGCAAAGAAGTACTCGTTCCTGAACCGACCGTAGGCACCGGGTGTCGACGGTACGTATGCCCACCCACGAAAGTCGACTTGGTACAACCCAATCGATTTGCCTGGCGCGGCTTCGACGGGCAGCGCAAAATTGCACGTCTGGCGCAAGCGATTGACCGTACCGTACGTCGTTGCGGAAAACTCCGACAGCAGAATCGAGATGCTCTGTCCGTCCGGAGCGAGTTGAGCGAAGGACGTGTCTGCATTACAACCAGAGCCAAGTACAACGGGTGGAAGGAGCTTGAACAGTGCTGCTGGAATTGGAGCGTCCGTCGAATTCTGCGCGTGTGCTGTCAGCCGCCCTGCAATCGCCAGCGCCGTGAGAAACGTCGTCGTGAATTTTGGCAGCGAAAACATAATCCTTGGATAAAGCGTGTGGTTGAAAGTGAGTTGTAAGTAGTGGTGCGTACGCCTTTGATCCCGCGTCAACACGCGGTGTTCGGTCGTGGGGAGTAGTCTGAAAATTCCAGAATGGATCTGATCGACTGGCTGTTCGTCTATTGAGCCGCCACAAGTTGAAGTTTCTTTACCCTTGGGTATCCCTCCCTTCTCCCTACTAAGATATGAATCGTAGTTTTCGCACAGTCCCAGTGGAACCTTCTCTAGAAGTGCATTTTGCGAGAACCAAGCGTGAAACGACCCGCAACATTCACGGTGCGTTGGCCACTGGCCACACCAGCTGATTGGCCCCGTGCAAGGTATTGATAGGACGTTGCTGATCAATCTACTAGGACTCGGCACTTTCCCCTATCGCATATTGGGCGTCGCTCTCTGGCAAACGCTCCGTACATGCGCATGGCCTGGGACGGCGACACCCAGCATCTGTATGGATCTGCCACTCTGCGTGTGACTGTTCAGAAAGCTGTACCTATATCATATTTGTCAGGGAACGAGTGTACCCATCGGTATGTGGTCCACACATGCAACTCATTTGGTGAGATATTCGTGTGGTTCACACAATCGACTGTCCTTATTCGTGTTGTCGTGACGCCAGTGAGTGACGATGCGAATCAATCCCCACTCAAAGCCTGCTTTTGCCTAGGTGTTTTGCTGCCACAGTGAGTCCTGCCCATCCCCGACCTCTCTCTCTCTCCTCAGTCTCTGCGACGCGCAACGCCAGTCGACGCCAGTGGCCAGACTTCCTTCGTTTTTAGGCGGCCGTAACTCACTTTCCTCGCACTCACTGGTGCCAAGTCGTTCGCAGCACTTCGAGCGTGTTGGCCACTTAGCTTCTTTCCTCTGTCGCCATACGCCCACCGCACCATGACCATGGACAAGCCGCCGCCCGTGCGTTACCTCAGCACCGAGAATGCCGGCGCTGCTGCCGTCGACACCACCAAGCCATCTGCCTCGGCCTCGGCCTCGCCATCACCACGTGCGACTGACTACTTGTTCAAGTACCTCATCCTCACGCAGGTCTACATGTACCTCGAAGCCGGCGCGGTGCCGTCGTTGCTCGAGCAGTTTACGCGCACGTTCCACCTCAATCCCGAAGAGCAAGGGCTGCTCGGGGCGATCGTCTACATCTCGATCTCACTCGCATCGCCGTGGTGCTCGACGTTGTTTCGGCGCTTCTCGCCGCGGCTCGTACTCGGGGTTTCGCTGGTCGTCAACAACCTCGCCGTCTTGCTCGTGGCATTTGCACCGACGCTGCGATGGTACTCCAAGCCATTGCTCATTTTGCTACGGGGCGTGGTGGGGTTGACCCAAGCGTTCCACTGCGTCTACGCCCCGCTTTGGGTCCACGAGTACGCGCCACGTGCGAAGAAGGGGATGTGGATGAGCTTTCTCCAGGCCTCGACGCCGCTCGGCATTACGCTCGGGTACTTTGCGGGGTCCGTGACCGTCTGGTCGTCGTCAGCTTCGGCCGACGCACCGTCGAACGCCAACGACATGCCGCTCGCCGGCTTTGACAACGCCACAGCCGTCGCGATCCATGCGATCAAAGACACGCTGAGTGTCAACTTGAATCTGCTGGGCGACATGGCCACGAGCGACACGGAGCTGTGCCACGGTATCTTTTGCTGGCGGTGGCCATTCATCATGCAGTTTTTGCTCGTGCTGCCGCTCTCGATTGCGATCTTTTTCGTGCCGATCGACCACATTGAAATCAAAGACGCCGACGCCAACCAGGCCGCGTTGGTGCTTGATTCGGACTATGGCGAAGGCGTTTCCACTGGTGATGATGCCCAGACCGCCCCCGAGACACCGGACGAGACCACGCGATTGCATTCGCTCAATGAACCTTCGCCGGCCACGCGGCGCCGTCACTTGCAGCAAGAAGAAGCCGATATGTGGGACAACCTCCGAGCGCTGTTCCACCAAAAAGTCTACGTGTGCATTGTCCTTGGGCTCTCGGCGCTCTTCTTTGTGGTTGCCGGCATCCAGTTCTGGACGACACTCTACCTCTCGACCAACACGACCGACTCGCTGTACAAAATCCACACGGCCTATCTGCTGGTGAGCGGCACGGGTCCGGTGCTCGGGGTGTTTTTTGGCGGCTGGCTCATTGACAAGGCCGGTGGGTACTCGGGTCAATATCAAGAACCCAAGGCACTGCGACTGTGTATGGTCGTCGGTCTCTTGAGTTGTCTGGCCTCCATACCTGTGACGTTTGCCCACGACACGGTCACGATCGCGATCTTCCTCTGGACCATGTTGTTCTTTGGTGGGGCACTCTTACCAGCGTGCTCAGGCATTGTGATCTCGTCGGCGCCGCGGCGGCTGCGGCCGCTGGCGTCGTCCGTCGCGTACACAAGCTACAATCTGCTGGGGTACGCCGCGTCCAACTACTTTCCAGGACTGGTCATGAACCTCATTGTGCGTCACCAGAACGACGGCGTGGTCGGCGCCTGCGACACAGCCTGCACCTACCGCATTGGCTTTCGCATTGTGCTGTTCTGGAGCACAGCTGCTTTTGGATGTCTGGTCGCCGGGGCGATCTTCTCCGAGCAAAAGCTCAAGGACGCGATCGAAGAAGAGCGACTCACCGGTCGGCGTCCAGCGAGTGGCAGCATCGTCTAAGCTGCGTGGGATGTATTCGACAAGTACATATTTATACAGACTACGGACGCCGAAGCCGAAGCCGACGCCACGGCAAGCCCCAGCACTCACACCCACACCGTCGAGCATCGACAGACCAACAGCCATCCATCCGATATCAATCCCCTAGTTCCAGCAGTAGCAACTCCAACCTCACCCTCTGTAGGTACCGACCAGCACATTCCAAGTAGAAATAATACCGGTAGTTTAGACCTTTACCTATTCCGAGTAGATCCGCATCACAAGGTCTTTGCAGGGGTCGCCGTGAGCATGCGCTGGATGCGCGGCGCTTTGCGCAAGAGCGTGTTAAGCATACTGCCGGCAAAGAACGCCACAACCGTCGACGTGAGCGTAATGACGTTGTACGGCATGCTAAAGTCGGGCGTCGGCAGCGCGACCAGCAGCGGTTCCGAGTACACCACACGCAGCGACGCCGGAGACGGTGCGGTACAGATCTGGCTGATGATGGGCGAGAACGTCGCGACGCCGGGAGGAATATCAAAGCCCCGGTTGGCGTCGGGCGGGTGTTCCGAGAGCCGCACAAAAACCTTATCAAACTGGACCGAGAGCACAAAGGCAGAGCGCGGTGGCAGCTCGACCTCGACGCGAAATTGGTTGGGCCGGCCACGGAGCTCGGCAGGTACAAAGTCAAAGGATGGCGTGGTATTTTGAGCAGGCTGGGTGCCGTCATCCAGAGAGCTGAGGCGCGTCTGAAACGTGTGAAAGTAGAGGCGGAGATACCACGGCGAGATGTCGTTGTACGTGACGCGCATACTACAAGAAGCATCGCGGTTCTCGAGCCGCACAGCTAGTCCGCCGTGCACTTGACCGTAGCCCGTCTGGAAACGATGGACCGACACAACGCTGTCCGGACGTGTAGATGCTTCAGAAGTACTACTACTGCCAGGTAGCCATTCCTGGGTGGTGCTGAGCGGCTGGTCCAGTGTCTGAAGATCCAGCAACGTGACCTCCGGACCAGACTCGGTCGTGATCGTACTCGTGCTGGCCAACGGACACGCCAACACGTGGTCCACTGGGTTCTCTGGACCATCCAGCAGTAATGCTGCGAGCGACACACCGGCACCACTATGTACAGTAGGTTGAACCGTCGTCAGGCGCTGGTCAAATTGCCAACCGTCACTTCGATCCCGCGACACCGAGATCGAGAGCATCGCGTACTCGCCAGACACAATCCGGATCGGATCGATCAGCATCCCTAGCCCTGCGTGGGCACGGCACGGCAACATCTTGAGCCACGGCGTGAGGTTCTCGGTACACAATTCTTCGCGCGCCAACGTCGCTTGGAAAAAATGCGACCCAACTATGCGGTGTGAGGCATTGGTGAGGGGACCCCCAAACTCTTCGACACTGGCGCCGGCCGCGAGCGTCGCGATCGTTGTATCGTCCATTTGATTCAGCGAGGCCGAGAAAATGCCGCCGAGCTCCGACGTCACGCCTTTCCAGCGATCGTCAAACGCGCCAGCGGCCGCTGCGTCGCCGCGGAATGCGACCTGGAGGCGGGCCCCAAACGGCGCGTGGAAACTATCGCTGGTTGCCCCTTCGGGCGGACCGTAGCGCGCGTGGTCATAGTGACCCACGGAGAACGAAAGTCGGACCGACGCGGCGTCGTACTTGGTGAGGATCTGGCGGAGCGCCGGCGGCGAGAGGAGGGCGGCGTCGAGCGGTTCTGAGGTTGCAAAGTGAAAATGCGCCAGCGTCCTACCGGCAACGTGCGCCAGCGGACGCACGTACAGCCCCTCTGTATGGAGTGCGAGAGCGTAGTGAGAGGGGGAGGAGGAGGAGGAAGACGCGGTGAGCGCGAGCAGCAGCGCCGCGGCGAACCGCAGTGTTGGCGGCATCTTCGCTGCGAGGGGACAGATATCGGAAACAGCAGAATGTGAGGAGTTGAACGTAATGCACTGATATAACAGAAAACGATCTATCCCTAGTAAGATATTGGTTACATTAGGGACACTTCAACTTGACCCCACTCCGAATGAGGATTCCCATGAGGAACATGATTATTGGGACAATAACCGGTACGTCCTCTCTTCCGCCGTCGGCGCCAAACGACAGTCAAATTATGCGGCCATTGTACAGTACACACGTCATGTAACGACACAATGCTGTTCTTGTTGCATGTGTTTTGAGCCTATTGTGACCTGAACGGGACGGGGCGTGAACCAACCCAGACAGCGCGATGCGACAGTTGCTCCGCGTTTCGATAGTCTCGGTTTTCAAGCCCTTAGGGCACTCCGGAACTCCCCTTTTTGGACATAGAAGCATCACCATGAAACCCGGTATGGAACGTTCCCCACCCCCACCACATTCTTCGCCCGTCGATGAGATCCGCGTCTCGTACGGGGCGGTCGATAGGCTGCCGTGGCGTCGTGGCGAGCCACGTCGCTCGCATCTATGCAGATGCCCACGCGACATTGGAAGCGCCTGCCGCAGCCTCGCCTTTTTGCTTGTGCAAGGTGTCGTTGCGTGGCTCGTTGCCCTTGTCTTGCTCACGTGCGTGGTGCTCTGCGTTGTGCTCTTGCCACTTTGTGGCCTGGGGGTGGTGGTGTTCCGCCTGCTCTTCCGTCTGCAAATGGTCGCGTTCGGTGCCGCGTGCGATGCCGCAGTCATCAACTATATTGCTGACGATGCCAACCACATCCAGACCGACACGTCCCGCGTCGTGCTTCCATTGTTAGCGTCCGACATCAGCGACGGCCGTCCGACCGAGCGGCTCGTTTCGGATCTCGACAAGGTCTCGGTCGAGTCGGTCATTGTGCTGTTGTACCTCACCGCCGTCAAGCCACTTCTTGCCACGATTGGCTTATGCGTTGCACTGGTGGTAATTATCGTACCCGTACTGCTGTTCCACGCGTGGCTCTCGCACAAACTCGTGCTCGTCTCGGCCTCCCTCACTTCCTGGGAAGCATTTTGTGCCTACACCGCACTCGTGTTGCTTGTCGTTGTGGCCGTCATGAGCATGGATGTAGTCGTGCGGTGGAGCGAGGCGGCGACACGTTTCTTCTGCTGTGAGCGTGTCTATGCGTTGCCGCTACCCCGTGGCCGTGCGACGATTGCAGCCACCACGGCAGCGTCACGACCGAACGTTGTGGTCGTTCGCTTGCCCCCGTCGGCCTCGACGTATAGCATCACCACGTCGATGTGCGCGACGTCGACTGTGGTTGCCGCCAATGCTTCATCCGCCTCACCCCATTGTTCCTGACCAACCAGTGGCGTCGCTTCGGAGGAGAAAGAGAAGACGAGAAACCGTCGCTTTGTCGCAGATCCGAATGGGCGGACGATCGTTGAATGGTGGCGAACGCGTCTCGGAAGTCGTGGATACCAACCAGGCTGATGGAGTGTTCGTTGGATGGCTAGTACTGTAATAAGAGACATGGAGACGACAAGGAAGTGGGGGGAATTTGTATTCGCTCTACATACTCTACAACTATGAAAGTACTACTGCGCCAGTGTTGCTACCCACTGCTGAGTGTCGGCGTGGACGTCGCATCTCTCTTTCTCCCTAGGACAGAATTCAACAGAAACAAAAGCAATAGACACGGCACGCGCTAGCCTACCCTACCCATCGCTTCCTCCATGTACACCTGAAGGAGAAGGCTTGGGTCGTGAGCTCATCTTATGTGAAGCTCATGAGTTGGCAGAGCAGTTCTTCGTCCTCTTTCTTCACAAAGCGGCCTTTCACCCGCAAACGCGAGTTAGCAAAGTTCTTGCGGACATCATAGTCGACTTTTTTCGACCACACGCGGTGTTTTCGCTTTTCAAGAAAGCGTTCAATGCGTTTCCGTCGCGCGTCGGGCGAGTAGCTCCCAATGTACTTGGCATCACCATCACGATGGGGTGGCGAGTCCATCGCCATGCCCAGGTCGCTGCTGTCGTCGTCCGCCATGATTTGAGTACTGGTCTGGTCGTTTTCGTTGGCCGCTGAGATCTCCATACGGATGAACTCTTCCAAGTGCTTGCGACCAAACCCTCCATACTCGCTGATCCCGGTGCTGCCGTCTGACGAACACACGGACGCGAGGCGTGCGCGCTGGCGGTACTCGTCGGTCTGGCGGTACTCGTCAAACCACGCGCGGTCGTCTTCGACGCCCGTGGGACTCGAGTCTTGGCCAATGTACGACGCATCCTCCTTGACCCGCGAGAGACTCCACTTTTTGTGCGACGAGTGCGAGTGGTGGTGGTCGCCACTGCGACGTGGTGGGATCGGCAGTCCATGGCGATGGTGGTCGTGCTGATTGTGATGACTATGGTGGTGGTGGTGCGTGGGCGGGCGTGGCGGCGGTGTGCCGTGCGAGAAGCTGGTCGACCCAAACGGATCGCGTTTGCTGGGGATCGAAATAGGTCGAGACGACGACGACGTCGGCGCTGATCGCGCGTGCGCGAAAAAGTCATCGTCGTGGTCGCTCTGGTTCGACGCCGCGGCCGCCACGAGCCCGTCGAACGGTGAGCGGAAGCCGCGCCACGGCCGACGCGCGTGGCCGTCCGAGGATGCGTCCGAGTGCGAGTCCTGAGTTGCCATGTCAACATCGCTACTGTCATTGTCGTGGTCGACGACGCCGTCGTCCTCCTCATCGTCGTCCTCATCATCGTCGTCGTCATCCGTGACGTCGCGGCGACGGTGCTTGGCGGGGATCATGGACGTTAGCGGCCGCTCGTGGATCTTGCGCTGGAGCATCGCATAGTCGTCGAGGTATGACGCCGACGACGCGTGCGTGGGCAAGGAACTGCCGAGCGCCACGTGCGTAAAGCTCTGGAACGACCGCTTCTTGTCGTTGGGGTTCTGGTGCCACGGGAGGCCGTCGCGCGCGTAGAGCGGTGAAGCAAATTGCCGCTCGTCCGGCGCCGAGAGGCTCATAAGGGTCTCGGCAACTTCGTTCTCGAGCATTGTATTTTAGTGGTATTTGTTGGACTGGGTTGTGGATGCTGGATGCTGGTTGCTGGCTGTGGACACTGACTGCGAACCTGCTGGACGATGGACAGCAAGTGACTAGGAAACTGCGACGGTAGGTACAGTACGGACGGACGTGCGTGCCTGGACCGTACGGTACTGGATCGGGGGAGGTTTCTGGATGGATGGATGGACCGCTGATTGAATAGCGTTGGGGCGTGCCGGACAATGCCAAGTGCGCGTACAGGTGGGAACTGCGTGTGGTCGTGTGGCCGAAAATCGAGGTTTCCGTTTCGCGGTCGCAGGCGTCTTGTGGCTGTGCGGTCCAGGGACTCAAGCACCGCGGCTCCTGCTTGTTCTGTCTGTTGGGTCGGTAGTCGCTCAGGCAGAGAGAGGAGGCGGAACCCTCGGGCGTCAGAGTCCCCAGCGCAAACAACTCAAACAACACGACGGCCGCAACACACAACCCCGATCCGAGCGGGTCGTCAGTGGCGGGTCTGGGCCAAACCCGCAGCCTGGGCTCAAAATGCCGTTTCGACCGCCCAGGTGGCCTTTCTTCCGTCGATTTTCTGGGATCTTGTGGATGAAAAACCCTCTGACTTGAATAAACCTCGCTTTCCGATGTGAAGAAAAGGTTGTCATCCGCGCGCATGGGTCATGCCCTAACCTCTCCCGCCACCACGCGCGCTGCTTGCACTTGAAGAACCCATTGCCAAAAAGCTGGCAGAAGCATGGGGAGTTGGTGTGACAGTGCAAACAGTTTCATAAGCAAAAAGTGGGAAGAAACAAGTGATGAGATCCGAGAATCCGAGAAATCGAATGCCAACAAACTGGTCGCACTGGACAGCAAGGTTTGAAAATGAAGTGGAGAACGCGAACTGTGTTATCTGGAAGCTGAACGATTGTTGAGGCTCTGGATTGTATGGTCATGAAAGCCTCTGAGAATGTGGGACCTTTTGTGGATTGGATCTGGGGATTCAATCCGGTCCTGATTCACGATGTATCCATTGCGACTGGGAAAAGTGAACGCAGCTGGCCTCCTGAATCGTGCATGACAGAACCGCATGGGTCCCATGATGGACCGCCCTGTGTGGCGAGACCTATGCGCCGCCGTCGCTGTCATTGAGCTGCAAATGTAGTGACTGTGACTCCAGGCTGGCTGAACTTTCATGCTGGAGTCCAGCGTGCAGGACTTGAACTCAGACCACCGTGGTGTGGTCTGCACAGGACCAGCATTTTGGTCTGCGTGAAGGTGTGTGTTCGTGTCCATTCTAGGGTCGCACATCTCCAGACCCACCCACGACCCACAGCCGGTGGGCCGCAGCCGTCAGTTCACCCATGGTCCACGGGTCACTACTGTACCCACGGGTTTCATTCACCTCGCTGGCCTGTGGTTGGGCTAAATGAAGTTTTCTCCAATGCAGGCAGAACGAACATGTCGCCACATGCGATCGTCATGGAGAAGAGAAGGTCTCCAGACCACCTGCGTTCTTGGGCTGATCTGTCGGTGGATTACGATGTCGTATGTGGAGGAGCAATGTTACATGGACGACATGTTTGTGTCGTGTCGGTCGAAAGAATCTACATGTCTGTCTCATAAATGCGTGGGGAGGACATGGCCAATTGTTTCAGGGGATTATGAAAATGAAAGGAAGCAAAACTGGTGAATGGGGTTTTAAATAGTCGTTTGGCTCCATGTTGCGTTAAATAGAAGAGCTTATTGGCCGACGTCGCACCACACCGCACATGTATCCAGTCCGCTGCCGTCCACAAGCTGCGAGGGCTTGTGGTCACCAACAGACTGATCCGCACCACAATATCGACATGGATACCGAATGTACTGGACGACCATCGACTGCGGGATCTCAGCGGACATCGACGCGTGCACGTTTGCGCTGTGGCTGCTCGTCCGCAGCGTCCACAGTTGCGTCCACAAGAAGCTCTGAGGGCAACTCGTCGTCCGCGGCGATGGCGGCCGCACCGTCCTCAACGCCGGTCGGACTAATGGATCGCGACGCGTCTGTGGTCTTGCTTTCCTCCACGCTCACGAACCGCGCTACCAACTGCGGCTCATGAAGCTGACGGTAAAGCTGACGCAACCACCGGTAGCAGTCCACAAAGTCAGCCCCGGTAACGTCCACAGCGTGGATTGCGTCCTGGATTGCGGAACTGGGCCGCATTCTCCGTGCGTTCCAGATCACGTGGACCGTAGCTATGCCCACACTGGACGCACTGAAGCGGAGTGAACCATACTCTTCTGCGACGCACTGGAGAAACTCCATGACCGCATGCTCCACCTCGGTTTTGCTGGATACGGGGACCTGCTCGGGGTTGAGGACCTGGACAAAGTCCCGGGCAAACATGAAACTGGATGGTGGATTGAGGCGCCACCCAAGCGTCGTAAGAAGCTGCGACTCGACAAACCGAAAATCGTCGCGCGTGAACTTGCGCTGCGACAAGAGCTCCAGTTCCTCCTAATATGATTATTGGACAAGGGAGAGCGTAAGACAATGTGTAACATAACATATGCCAGTAAAACGCACCATGGAAATGGGCTGGTGCTCGTGCATCTTGGAGGCAATGTACATGGAAACCATGGACACGAGCTGCAACAGGATCTTGTTGACCGACTTGGTCGAGAGGTAGTGATCCATAATGTACACGGCGCACCCAACTGTGTCGCGGGTGAGGTCAAACGCCTTGGCGGTCTGTGAGACATAGACATCGAGCAATGAGCATAATGGAATGTTACCAGCATACATAGACAGAGAGACCAACCTCAAACATCCAGCGAACGATCTTGCGACGCCAGCTCTCCTCCATGCCGTTCCGCTGGACCTTGGTGAGGTACGCGGCGTTGCAGCCGCCATAGTCGACTTCTCGTCGCGCCATCAAGCGCAGGACCTGAATCGGATCCTGGCTCTCATCCCGAGGCGGCACTGCGGGTGCTGCTGGTACTGTCGGCACCGCCGCGGTGGCCGACGGCGTGAGCGGCACATTCTCTTCACTGCATAGCAAATCTTCCACCATAGCGAACGACACACGACGGAGACGATGGACAAGAAGTGAGGCTGCGATCAAACACTGTAGTATGTATATGGAGACACCGTGGCGGTTAGACTTCTAGATAGAAAAGCCTCTCTCCACTTCATTCTCATTCAGACTGCGAAAAGGAGTCGAGAGAGCAAGCGCGTTCCGACTTACAATGTTCGACGAGAAGTGAACGCGTCTCGCCCCTGCCCTTCGAATGCATGGCTATCTTTCCAGCAGGCTTGAGACCTGCCCGACCCAGGCCCAATGTTTGAAATGGGTTAGCTCTAGACCTACACCTAATTAGATACATCTATACGATTGGTTGGCGCCTAAAAATAAAGTGAATCATTGGCTAAAATGAGAATAGTGTCGCATCTCTTTCGCTCTAACCCGGCGACCAGTGCCCGACCCGGGATGGAAATGGGCTTTTGGCTTCCATCAGCACCTCCTTTCTGCTGCGAGTCAGCGAGAGTGGCACATATTACATGTATTGTCCCTATATGTGACTGCGGTATGTATGAAGAAAGCTGCCTCATGTGCGGTGAGTGTGCTGGAGCAGAACATATCCTAGAAGCCCTTCTTACAATGAGTCTAAACTCGAGTCTCTTTGCATGTCAAAACTTCTAATCATGATTCCTACCGTTGAATTTGATAAGCAAAGAGACTCAGGAGGCGTCTAAACGGCGGCCTGTCACGGCGCTTGGCGTTTGTATGGACCAAGTGCAAATATCTTCAGAACGAGAAATTATACACAGGAAAACATCAAAACTTGCTAAATCTCCAAAGGTCTCAATTTCGTGAATGTGTCGCCCGTTTAAAAATACTCTGGATTCGCATTGGCACTTGCCAAATTCTATGCCAATTGCCAGCGCAGACGGTCTCTTCAATCACTTGAAGGTTCGAGCCAGAGCGCTCACATCGGAAGGATCGCACAGCTGCGTGCTGTGGGTCCTCGGGAAAATTGGCTCATTGTCTTCTCCATCTCCAACTCCAGTGGCCACGTGTGCAACATGCATTTCCACCAATCCGATCGACGCGATCAGCCACTCACAGTCAACGAAAACCATGAATTTGTCCATCATCGCTGTGGCCAATAAATGAGCTTTTGGAGCGGCCCACAAGTTCAGTGTGGCACGGTTCAACACTGTGACCAATGATAATTGTGGATCATTGAAATCCATGCAAATGTGGAGAAACGAATTGTATTCGACTATCAAAACTCAGAAGAGTGGCGCAGTGGCTGCTGTTCCGACAAGAATGCAATTCCTGTCGCTCTTCCTTTAGAGAGATTTTCTCCCGCACGACCGAGTATCTCCTGGTCTGCGATCATACGTGCTGTTCTACCGTGCTGCCGTCGAATTGGCACGCGTACGATGGGCGAGCCCACGGACGAGCTCACGACGGGCTGCGCGGTGGGAGGTGGAGTGGTGCCTCCAGCGTCCGTATCGCATCATGTGAGACGGAACTTGGCGTGGCCTAAATTTGGTCTCTCTGATGTGACTTTATTGCAGCTCAAGCGTGGTCAATCGATCTTCGTCTACAACGATGAATCGAAGTCTCATGTGCTTGCTATTGTTGGGTGTGCCCCACAGTATAGGCGAGCCCACCACGACACGAGAAACTATGGTGCCGAGCAGCCACCGTAGTGACAATAGTGGGCAAATCTCATCCCGCTGGGTATGGAGTGACGCGATTGCTAGGCGCTGGACAGCTCACCGACGCCATGCGAAGTTTGGAAATCGCCAGGTAATTCTGGTACACGACTTCGCCATCCAACACCAGAAGCTTGTCGCCACTAAATGTCCACGCGCGATACAGTAGCCGCGTCGAAAGCATGAGAAGCGTCGCAAGACCCGTAAAAAGAAGTGGCATCAGGCCAATGCCGACGTCGACAGTGGACCCAAAGACCAACACGACACGATCGTACGACGTTTCGCGTCTCATGACTTGGTACAAAAGCACAACACTATTGAGCACGCTGAGAGTGAGCACGGCGGCAGGGAACCGCCTGTGGATGCAGATCGTGTCTTTGAACAGCGGCGACACAGCGTCATTACACAAAGCCCAGTGGACCCAGAGCCACGACGCCCCAACGACACAGCGCGTCGTGATGACCCATTTATCCACGTCGCAGGCCGTGAGGTGGATTACCGTGACCTGCACCGAGAGGTAGAGAAAGTCAAACGACGACACGAGGTGCCACAGGAGCTGCCGCTGAAACGTGACCGCACTGAGCGCAACCAACACCGAAGTTGACGCAACGGTCGCATAGCTCAGGTAACTCTGGAGCATGAAGGAGCTGGTTCCATCCGAGACGATCGCAGTGGCAACGGCCGACAGAAGAAAGGTCCCCCAGCCAACGACACGATACGCTAGGCGGCACCACGCTGGACAATTGGCGATTACACAGACCGCTGCCGGCCACAACGTCTGTCGCACATCGATGGTCTTGACGGCCGTCTTCAACTTGAGTCGCTGGATGGGACTGTCATCCGCTTTGCTGACGCGCGGCCCACGACGGCGGAACGATTGTGATCCAGATTGAAGAGGCGGCTTGGGCCTGACCCGCAAGACCGCACGGTAGCTCACGCAGTCGACCTCGCGTCGGCCAGTCGCAAGAGAAAACGCACCGCGTAATCGTACGACGTTGCGCCCGAGCTGGGCGACAATCGTGGCAAATCCACTCACGATAAAGTCGTTGGAGCGGATGGCGCGGGGGCCGTAGCGGTAGAGAGCAAAATTGGTGGCGGCATCAACCCCTCCACCAGGATTCAACACGTAGAGCAGCACGAGACACGCGACAATTGCCATGATATTGCTGATTGCCATGCGCTTCACGCCACGGAGATTCGCATCTAGAAACAGATTCGGGACCATGCAACTCCACGTTGCAAAGACGCTGCAGATCCGGTCGTCGGCGAGCTGTGCCGCGAGCAGCACAAACGTTGCGGTCATCGTCGCCAACGAAAACCAAAAGTCAAATGTGCGGACAAGCGCGCGCACCATGTTGAAGCGAAGCGCTAGAAGCCCAGCCAGTGGCGCCGGCAGCATCAAGAGACATGAAAAAGGTGAGAGCCATCGCCCGACACGTGCTTCTCCTGCGATGACGCCAATCGCGAGGGCATTGCCGATGCTGAAGATCGCAAGAATTGTGCGGCGATACCGCGTGAGTCGCGTGAGCAGCGGCAGCCACGATGCGTCGACGAAGCGTGACTTGATGGACACTGAGAAGTCGATCTCGGGCAGCGGCTCGGCTGAGACAATCTCGTATAGATACGAGCCGACGTCGACATCCCATCCACGCGGCGCGCCGACACGGGAGACGCGCGGACCCATTGTTCTTGCGGGGTTCATGCTGTGTGAGTGGCGGCATGAGATGAAGTTGGCTTTATGGAGATTATAAAAATAGATCACGCCAGACAACCTCGACAGTGGTTGTCATTTGCTTCGCAACACGAGTGGCTACGTTGTAATCGACATGGAGAGATTTGTTCGGTCGACCGCTGGCAGCAGACGGTCAGCTGGTTCCGTCTGCACGAATATCTAGGGATGCGATTCTGTCGGCATCGACAGTGCCACCTCACAGTCCGTCAAATTGCTCCCTCGCAACAGCGGCAACAACATCAGGTTGGGAATCAACGAGATCGACACCTGGATTCTCAGGCGGTCAGCCATCTGGAACTCGACGATCACTGCGTTTCAGGTCGTGAAGACCCGACCCCACAAGCCATCGGCGCTGGTGCCTTCTCGACCTGGCTGAGCTTTCCTAACGCATTTGATCCCCGCAACCAGCTCGACCATCGCGCTGCCTATCATATGGAACCCAATTTTGACATTGCGACGCAGCTCGGATGAGATGCGGGTACGGATGAGGTGGTGCTTTGTCGCTTGTTCTTAGTCATCATGACAGACTGGAGTCCCATGGTGTCTGCGACATGTGATACTGTTTTCGTCTACCTTTCAACTCCGATATCCATTGCAGCAGGGAACGGCATGTCCCTACTGCTTCAACCTGTGGTTTCTGCTTCGGAGGAGCCTTTCGCGTCGCACTTCAGAATTCGGCAAACACTAACCTCCTCTCCCCCTCGTCACCTCTCCTCTCGGCCATGGCGCCTCCGACATCATCTCCTACCTCCGCTGCGGCTCCCCAACCGACCCAGTCATCGGTCGTCCCGGTGGACGACGAACCGCTTCACCAGCAACGCTGGAAAACAGCGGACGTACGGCTTGTCGACGTCCAATTCCCGCCCCACACAGAGTCGCTCTGGCACCAGCACGTCCACTACGGCGTCTACATTGCGATCACGCCTCTTCGCGCCATCGAGCAGTCGACAGAGGCCACAGCTTCCAAGCCGCTTGCCAAGCACCGCGGCGATGTCTTCTGTCGTGACCACACCATGGACCGGCTCACGCACGTCGTCAAGACCACTGACGAGCCCATGCGTATCATCGAAGTCGAGCTCCTCCGTGATGACCGCCACCTCTCCTCGTCTGCACAGCTACCTCTCCACACGCACCGCTCGGTTGTGCTGGTCCACGACGACAACCGCTGCCGCGTGTATCGTCTCACGCTCTTGCGTGGCGTCGACGGCGCCGACAGTGTGACCCTCGTGCTGCCGACAAACGCGGTGCTGGTCGCGATTCATGACGCTACAATTGGGCTGCAGAATGCCAATGTCGACAAGAAGATCCATGTGGACCATGCACGTGAACTGCCGTCAGAGACTCGTTCGTTTACGCCGGGTGATGATGCGCAATTGGTCGCCGGCAAGGTCACCATCCAGGGCGTCAAATATGACGAGACCGGCGTTGCTGTCTTCATCTTGACCGAAGTGTATTAGAGATTACATTACGATAGGGATCACGATCCGCGACAACGCCTTCCGTGTCAAACGAAATAATACTTTTGCAAGCCGCCTCTCATTCATTGTGGCATTAAACGAATACTACAGTTGTGTGGCGTTCCTGGCGTTCCAGTGATTGAGGCTACTCCTTGACGACCCAGAAGTTCGTTGGTGCGTCGTGCTTAAACAAATACGACTCGACAAAGCCCGGATCCGTGAACGTCGAGGTCTGGTAGTTGTAAATCAAGGCTTTTTTTTGGGTCTTGGCATTCGTAAAATGCAAGTCGTTCTTGCGGGCTTCATTGATAAAGAAATTGGCGAAAAACTGGCTCGCAAACACAGCTTCGTACGAGTGGTCAATCACTTCATAGGGCGAGCCATCGGCGTACTCGCCAAATTCAAAGCTGGTCTTTTCGGGGTGGAATTGCACTGCGTAGATGGGATACTTCTTAGCTTCAAAGGCCGAGATAAACTCGACGCCTTGGCGGTCAACATTGGTCGCGAGCACGTCGTAGAATTGCGAGAGCTTGTCGTACTTGGCAAACTGCTTGGGCGTAATGCCGAGTCCGTGGTTGTTCATAGTAATCGGCTTCTCGGCAAGCCAGCCGTAGGTCTGCTCGTCCATGGTTTTTAACAGCTTGCTCTCCGGCGCGAGGGCCGTAAAATTCAGTGGCAGCGTGATGTTCTCCGAGTCAAAGCCACTCTCGAGCGCTGCGAGGTCTTGGGCCGTGATCTGCACGAGCCACTCAAAGCCGAGGCACGTGCCCCACACGGGAAAGTACACACCCTTGTCATTGAGCTGGATAGCGAGGTCGTATATGAGCCGGTGGGCATCGTTCACGTCGGCTGCGCCGCCCATGAACAGCACACCATTAAGCTGCGGCACGAGCGTCTCGAGGTACTGCTTGGGGGCATTGTACGGGATGGGGACGACGCGACCGCCGCCCATTTCGACCCACTTGACGTACGACGCCGAAATGTACTCGCCGTGTTTGGCTATGGGATGCGACACGATGCCGATGATCGGACCGCGCGCAGCCGCGGCCAGCGACGCTAGTGCCGTTAACGCGACGAGCGTGAGACGCACGAACAGAGCCATGTTAATGAACCACAAATGAAAATGACGAAGAAGAAGGAAGAAGCACTTGTGCGGACTGATCCTAAAGTGGATGGATCCGTTTGGTGGTGGCCAGTGATTCTGATTGGATATTTATATTGAATAAACGCCAATGGATGAGGCTTAAATGGATTACGTGGTGTGGGAGATCTGTTTTGAGGGCGAGAGTGGAGACTAAGCGAAGCTAATGACAGACAACTTCAAGTGGAGGCTAATGCAATTACTGGTAACATAAACGACCAGTTTTTGAGACACCGACGAGGTATTGAGATGTCACTATATGTCGAATGCAATTGGTCAAAAATATACCAGTTTTGCAACCCAATTTCTTGACCATTAATATCTCCCGCCGCGGTTCAAGTTCTCGCGCCAAGAACGGAGTTGTTAAAAGCAAACGCTGCAGTCGTAGAAACAAGAAGATCGACTATGGTGTACACTGCGGAGTAATTGCGCGAGGCAGTGGCGAGCGTTTCGAACGGCCGAAGGATCGTCGACGCAGGCATCATTCTCAAGAGCCCTTATGGATCCCTCCAGAGGAAGGTCGGCCAGGCTCGTAATGGCCACTCGTTTGAGAACAAGCATCGTGGTCCCGCTTCCGTCCTTCTTCTGGAGATTAAGCGTGACTTGATGGAGTGGATCATCCGACACCAGCTCGAAGGATTCTCCATCACACGCGTGGACGTGATTGTCAAGGGCACCAAGCTCCTTAACACTGTCAAGGAATGTACGCTGACAGACGGCTGGTATTAACGATTTGCTGACCGGCACCCAGAGCTCGCGGAGCGTCACGCACGGGTCATTTGCCGCGTGCGCAATCAAGTTGGAGACGACATCATGGTGACCACCTACGAGGCCGTGCTGTCGGCAATTCAAACGCGCGATTTGGATAGCGCTCGCATCTAAAACGTCAACATGACGGGCTCCTATATCCGTCACCGATTGAATCGAGTAATCGCGCTCGAGGGATCTCGCAACGTCTGGGCCTACGAAGCGCCGCCGCCATTCCATCTCACGATTGTCACTAGTGGGAACGCTGATGGCGAGTACATCGCGCCGACGTTAGTGTTCACGGGTCAACGGCTGCAGCGGTCTCTCTGGGGTGCACTCACTGTCCCAGAGGCGTAGATCACGGCCACAGTGAACGGCTTTATAACGTCAAATCTCTTCTTGATGTGGCTGTCACATTACACCAATTCAATCCCCGCCGACGTTCATCGACCAGTGCTGTTACTCATGGATGGGTGCAGTAGTCACTACTCAAGGTTATTGTATATGCGGCGATGGAGATGGGTACATTGCTGATGTGCCTCCCACGCACCTCTACCAGCCGCTTGAAGTGTCTGTGCTTGCCCCGTTTAAGAAGTCGATCATAGAGAATGCGCAAGTATGTAGGCGAATATGGTAAGTCGCTGTGATGATGGTCATTAATAGCTCTCACCGAACGTTTTTAGGTTTTGTCAGCATGTCGAAGCTGGCAGCTCTTTTGATCGGCTGTGAGTCGTGGAACGAGATGGTCCCCAGAAAGCACATCGCGGCAGGGTTCCGTACCGCGGGTCTCTTCCCACCGTCGCATGATGCAATGCGCGCGCGACTCCGGCTCTACGAAGAAAACGGCGTCAAACACAGAGCGATCAAGGCAGCATGGCTAATACATCGAGATTCCACGAATAGATTCTTTCCCTCCTTCAGTTGCACCTCTCAAAAGCACAAGACAATCGATGTCGCTGGAATGTTTTTCACGGTCGAATTACTTAAGCAGATCGAAGCGCAAGAAGCCGAAGCCGATAAAGAAAGCAAGCGAAAAGCGGAAGGCGAACCCGAGCAAGCGAGTCGAAGAGTTGGAGCTCGTAGTCAACGTGTAGCTGAGTGGCAGCATATAGTCGCCGTGGAGCAAATTTCGGGCCGATTACGACAAGCCGCCTCATCATGACACACGCGCGCCATGAGCTCAATAAAATCTAGTTGAGGCGGATCACTGGGAGAAACATCAATCTTGCTCCCGCCATGTGATTTGCCTACGTTTGCAGTCAACCAGCGTTAGCCAAGCGCATTATGTCAAATCGTACTGAGCGATAAGTCCTTAACATCCGGATATATTGCTTTGATGTGGTCGCTTCAAGAAAGAACGTAGGGTAAGACAGGACGTAGTAGAGCACGTTTGCGAGCACGTGTGGGGCCATTGGGACGTTTTGACGCGGGCTGTGCTTTTCGTAAGTGTGCCGCGGAAGAGGAAGCGGTTGTACCAGCGTCATAGGTGTGCTATTTGGGTCCGAAATGTCGCTGACGTACGCGATGTTGACGCCGTACACGTGAAGAAGAGCAACGACACGCCAGCAAAGTCCTTAGAGACCATGCTCGCCCATCGTTCGTTTTGGATGTGCGTGGCCACGACATGCGCTTCTAAAAGCGCCAAACGGACCGTTTTTCACTAACTAGACCTCGATCTGGTGAAAGAAGTGTCACAATAGCGGGGTTCTGTGTGATAATCGAGACGGCTGCTCTCTCGATGCAGCACATCAGGATTTTTTTCGGATCTGTTTGTGTAGGAATCCGACTAAAATTGGGTGATGCAGACAGGAAACGCCCAAATCCGTGCAAGCCACAATCGAAGAGACGCGTAGCAGTGTTTGTGGGTCTTCGCGGTTCGATCGGTTGTGAACCTGGTGCATTATTCATATTGTCGTGATCGGTTTGAGCTTTCCGACCTCAATTCTTGCCGGACCAATAGCACCTGAAGCGTCAGAAGCAACGATTGATTGGGAACTGTACCGCAGTCATCACACACATCTCATGTTCCACTATTGTATAGTTTCATCAATTTTATTCGCCGGATCAGCAATCTGAAACGCCTGTGTACACCGCTCCAGGTTGCAGATTCCGATAAAACACGGATCGTGGTGGAATGACCACGCATGGCCCGTGAGACCATTATCTCTCACTGGGACCAAATTTCTTGCATTTCGTTAATCGTACCGTGCCGATTAGACTGCCATCGACCGCCGACCGAGCCGAGCCGACGCTGTTGGTTCAGTACACACACTAGCGTTCGCCCCCGCTTCGCGGAGGAGGAATACATGTTTCGTTGCAGGGGCCAACTCATCACTTAAAATTATTATAGAATTTTCCCACCGAATTGCTGCGCGTTCGACATTGCATGTCGATTCCACGTGTGTAATCGAGCGACTTCATAATCATTGATGACGAACTTGATGCATTTCACACTGCAAACTGTACACTATTTTGTGGGGCTTCCGCCTGCGTCTGTCAGTCTGTCACTCACGCTGACACTGACACTGACATTACTGATACCGACTCGTAAAATCAATGCAGATGGACCATCAAGACGTATCAGCCATAGGGCGGTGTTTATGCCCAACCAACGTGAGACTGACGTATGAGGTACAGTAATGCACCTGATAAAATTGCCGCGTCTATCCCCTGACTGTCAGTGACCGACGCGCTTACGCTGTCTGTCTCGCTGTCACAGTCGATGAGTCACGTGGTGTCATGACTAATCGGAGCTCCCACTTTCCGGTGGGGTAGAGTACCCCCACAAGCCCAATCTCATTTGGCGTCTTGCGTCCAAGCCATCCGCGCTTGTATCCTCCTCCCTCCATCCCCCATGCTCGTACTCGCGCCGCAGCTCTCGCAGGCGCGCTGGACCCACGTGGCCGCCGCCGCCCTCGCGGTCGCGCTCTCGGCCGTAGCGGTCCAAGTCGGCAAATCCGTGCGCGCGAAAATGAAAGTCAGCAAGCGCATCGATCCGTCACTGCCAGGTCCCAAAGGCCACTTCCTATTAGGCCTGGCGCCGGCATTCTATCAAAACCTACATCGCCTCTACGACTACCAGGTTGGTTGGGTATCACTTCCTAAATCATGATAAAGGGTGTCTAACCTCTTTATCTGTGTACAGTCGGAGCTGATGGCAAGTTACGGTGGCCGCTTCCGAGAGCCGTGGGGCCTCCTGACCAACAACGTCGTCTACGTACGTACCCCTCCTTCTCCTCTCAATATTACTATTAAACGAATACTACTACTATAGATCTCGGACCCGGCCGACCTCGAGCACGTACTGTCGGCAAACGTCGACAACTACATCAAGCCTGCGCACTTTACGTCGTCGCTCGGCGAGATCTTCACACCCACGCTCTTGGGTCTGAATCATGCCCACACGGCCGACGGCGGCGCGCGCTTCCGGCTACAGCGGAAGCTCATTGCCCGCGTGTTTACCGCCAACCACTTTCGCGAGTTTACACGCGACGTGTTCCACAAGCACGCGCTGCGGACCATCAATGTCGTTTTGGCCGAAGGCGGCAAGTGCGACATGCACAAAGTCGCGAGCATGTTTACGCTTCAGACCATTTTTGATATCGGCTTGGGGCTCTCACTCGAAGAGTACGATCCCCAGCTCGGGCTCCAGTTTGTCAGTAGCATGGACAACATCTTTTTGGACGTGGCCGCCCGGCTCATCTACAAACCGTACTGGCGATACCTCTGGTGGTGCATGCCCAGCGAATACCGTCTCAAGCGTGAGAGCCGTGTGCTCCTCGATCTAATTGATGGCATTATCCGCGACCGCCTCGCCGAGCCACCGCATCAGTTTGATGCGCGGTCCGATATCCTCACCATGTGCATTCGCAAGGCTCGCGAGATGGAAGCCAGTAGCCCCGACGGCACGTCGCTGCTGGACCCCAAGACCCTCCTGTCGTGTGTGACCGGGCTGCTCTTTGGCGGTCGCGATACGATCTCAGCGTCGCTGTTGTATGCCTTCTACAACCTCGCGCAGTACCCCGAGGAACAAGACAAGATTCTCGACGAGCTGAAAAGCATTGACGTCGATCGCCTCACGTACGAAGACGTCAAGTCGCTCAAATACCTTGATGCGTTTGTGTGGGAAGTGCTGCGGCTCCACCCGATCACGCCGCTCAGCAGCCGCCAGGCCGCCGAAGATGATGTGCTGCCGGACGGCACGTTCATTCCGGCCGGCACGGATGTCAACTGGTCGGCGTTCTACATGGGCCGCAACAACGCGGCCTTGTGGGGCGACGACCAGTTGGCGTTCCGCCCCGAGCGATGGCTCGCCATGAAGAAGCGACCGAGCATGTACGAGTACCCAGCGTTCCAGGCCGGTCTGCGCGTCTGTCCTGGTATGAACATGGCGCTGCTCGAGACCAAAGTGTTTGTGGCCATCATGCTCTCGCGCTTCCACATCCGCATCCAAGAGGGCGAGCAGCTCAAAAACCGCCCGTACCAGATTGCGCTCGCCATGTCGATGAAAGGCGGCCTGCCGCTGCAGTTTACACCCCGTGCGGCGGCTGCTTGCTAAAGAAAGAAGGTGGATGTGTATGCATCATAGTGTGGTTGAATAATGTAATTGCTTGACAAGGAAACGAGTTCGGTCGTTTTGGATCTCTTCAGAGGGCGTGTCTTTTGGTCGTAGTCTCCGGGTCGATGGCGAAACAATAGCTGACCGTGAAAAATGGACGATGGCAGCAGTGAATGTGTGATTCCTACGAGAGCGGGGTGACGACGCGAAGTTCGTGGTGCGTTGTCGTGCCGACCTTCACCGGCCGGCGTGTGAGGCCTCCAATTCCAACATTGCTCAGTCAGAGGCGGTGGTGATGTTGCTATCCGTATAAAACTGACCATGAAGAACAAAAGGGAATCATCTCCCGCAACAGATCCTGGAGGTGTGTTCATGAGAAACACGTAACTCGGAATCAATCATCTTTTTGTACATAGAAAGGCTCAGAAGTGTGCCACAAAAGTAATGAAATGCAAGAGTCAACATTGAACAGATTGCGTAAAGCCTCCCACACTAGAATGTCGCCTGAAATACACTACGGTCGAGACGCGATTGACGGAGAGAGAGTTGTGGGGTACAAGTCTCCTGACCGACACGCTCGTTCATACCGACATTTATGCGCCGGCGTACCCGAAGAGGATGAGACTCGTGACCATGATGAACATGCCCGCAAACGTACCAAACGCAATGAGGTGGGTCTCGCCCTTGGCAAACTTGTAGGCTGTGGGCCACAATTCCTTGACGCAGATGCACACCATGATGCCACACACAATGCCAAACAGAATCCCCTCCGAGATAGGGTTCATGCCGTCGCCGATCGCGGCCCACGCGAGGAAACCGCCAAGCGGCTCGGCCGCGGCCGAGATCGCGCACCACATGATACCCTTCCAGCGGGATCCCGTGGCAAAGTAGATCGGCGCGGCGACAGCAATGCCTTCAGGGATGTTGTGGATACCGATGCCGACCGCCAACGAAAAGCCGACCGTCGAGTCTTCAATCGCACCGACGTAGGTCGCAATGCCTTCGGGCAAGTTGTGGAGCCCCAGAGCCAACGCACTGAGCAAACCCATGCGCACAAGCGCCTGGCGGGCATCGTTTTCGATCTTCAAGGCCGCAGCGTCCGGCGTACCGGCTTCCAAGTAGTTGCCTGGGGTCTTGCCGGCCTCGTCCGCCGTGTGCTCATGACGCTCGACCGACGCGCGCAGGTGCTCGAGGTTCTCGACCTCGGTGGCTTGCATCATGTCGGGCGACAGCTTGTGGACGATCGCGTCGATGATGTAGATCAGTACGATGCCGGCGCCAAAGCACGCGGTCGACAAGAGCCACGCGTGGCCTGAAGCCGTGGCTTCGGTCATCTCCTCGGTCTTGATGCCTTCGGCGAGTGCGCTCACCGACTTGCCAAAGATCTCGACGAGCGAAATGAAGATCATGACGCCGGCCGAAACACTCAAGGCGACGGCCAGACTGGTCGGGTTGGCGAGGTGCACGAGGCGCTTGCTGAAGACGACCATGCCGCCGAGGATCGTGGCAAAGCCTGCGCCAAAGCAGAGCGCAAAGGCCACGGCCACGCTGTGGCCATCGCCGTTGGCCATGATCACGAGAGTGAGAGAGGAAGGAGACTGGGGGAGTGGGCGGCCCAAGGAGAATTGGGGAATGAGATGACTTGGAGGCGGCGACGTCGCCGCCGACCGACTGCGTCCGTGGCCACCCGTGGCCGGAGAACCCGTCGACTAAACTAACGAGTCTTGAACGCCGGAGGACCCCTGGGGCTTTCTTGACGCGAGGCAGGTGGGTAAGATGGCAATCATTGATTGCAATCGAATTCACGAACAACCAATACATTACTGTACAGTACTGTAGACGCCCGTCGTCCCCTTTTAGCATAGTACCGTCGTGACCTCCGGAACAAGAGAGCGGACCGCCTCCCAGTAAATGAGCATGGGCACGCGGCCTCGAGCCAATCAAAAGCCAACGTCCAGCGACTAGAGGAGTGTGGGACAAGATGAGCTCGACTAATTACACGATTGTCACCGTACAGGATTGTTTTAGTCACTGTTCCCATGACGGTAGCGTTCGCGCTGCGAATTTTAGCATCGGCAGCTAGCTGCAGTACCAGACCTCGAGGAGAATCAACATAATTGGTGTGTTTTGTCTGCTCGGAAGTCCACAGGAACAATCGGTTAGGATCGGTCAGTATCGACGGTTGGACGCCGCCGATGCCACCACACCACAGAAGAGGACACCCTTGGCGTACAGTGCCGTGCACATTGGCTGCCAGTCAGATGGATCGAGAATCGGTTGCCTTAGGCCAATCAGTGTTCGCGTCCCACAGCTGCCATCAATCAACTACCCAATCAGCAGTAGTTTTAATGGGATCGACCAACGCGACGGGATAGTGCGGCGGTTGTTCAGTATCCGTTGTTGCGTGTCAGCGGACGCCACCCACGCTCTTCGCCAACAGCGACACAGACTGCCATCCTGTGGGATTCAGTCCCGTAAAAGACCCGGATCCTTCTTCCCATCGCACCACTGCACTGGTCTGGTGGGCTAGCAAATCAAATGCCTCGGTGTTGAGTGGTTCTTGGCGTCCCGCGGCACGCGCTCGGCACGAGGTCATTGCTTCTATTGGAGCGGTATGCTTGAGGCCGTCTTTTGTTGAATCTGAGCCTGTCAGCGGCTTTGGCTTGTCCACGCGACGAACGTAAACGGCTTGGATTCCGTATGTAGCTGCGTCCGGGATGCACTACGGAGCCGTAGACGAAACAGAAAGCGTGCTTCAGCACTCTCTGACTGTAATTATCATTTCGATCGGTCACTAAGGTACTACCCCCCATACTGATGGCTCAAACAGTGAGTGCGGACGAAAAGATGAGGCGGGAGATCAACAGCCGAGAGGTCCAAGACGAAGATGACAATCTCCTTCCTTCGGGATCGGAGAGAAGAAGAGCAAAGCTATTAGCATCCGCACAACAAAAGATAGTCGGCAGCTCAAGCCGAGCCACCCTATATCAGCATGAGGCATCCTGGGTGTATGTATAATCACCAAGTCGCACGTGGCATCATCTGCGACTTGCAACTTCAACATTTAATGTCGTCCGAAGGTGACACGAAGGTATCTCCGCCTTTATCGTGTGCCGCTTCGTCGCCCGACTCGCCAGAAGCTCTCCCCAAACACCATGGGTGTCAAGACCGCGGCTGCGCACGCGCTGCTGCTCGGCGGTCTCGGCGCGTACCTCACGTTCGTCTACACCAGCCGCACCGGCGAGCCGTGGTCGATTAAAGACTATGTGTTTGTCGCGGCCGTTGCGCTCGCGGTCTTTTATAATCGGCTCTCGACCATGAAATACGAGACGCTCGTGCAGCAAGCCCACGGCGACCAGCGGCGCCGCGTGGTCCAACCGCTCCACCGCGTCGAGTGGGTCCACGGCCCGCCTGTGCGCATCGAAACCAACAAAGTCACCGTGCTGCTGTTCTTTGTACGTGTATCAGCTGAGACCCTGGCGCTGATGAGCTCCCTTGTACAGTACTCATGATGTGGATTTGGCGATAGGGAACATGGTGCAAGGACTCGCGCGCAGCGCTGCAGACGCTTGAGCGACTGCGCAAGACCTTTACCCACGGCGGTAGGCTTAACGCCGTCTGAGTCTTCTCATTCCGTGTGGCTGATAGGCTGTTGTTTTCTTTTGAATAGCGGTTGAAATGGTTGCGCTGACCCAGGAGAAGCGAGAGGAGCTTGCGGCGTATGCGCAAAAAGGACGGGATGCAAGCTCCTTTAAAGAGCTCACAGCGTTTCCATATAGCATTGCGATTGAAGATGGACTCATGAGCAAAGAGTTTCTCGTGCGGTTTGAGATCTACCACATCCCTCACATCTTTGTGATCGGCAAAGACCAAGGCATAGTGTGGTACGGGGCACCAGACCACAACGGCATCGAGGAGATCATTCGCGGTGCATTAGCGGCCGAGAATGTCGCGACTACCGAGAAGCAAAAAGCGATGCCCGCCGGCGACGACGAAATCGGAGTCGAGGTCGACGCGACCACGGCGATCGTCGCCAAGAAAGAAAACTAAGGTTGAGCTAATTCACCGCACACTTTCCATTGACTCTGTTAGTTGGTGTCGCCCTTGGCGACCACGGCGTCCACGTCGCTGGACGTGATGAGCATGGCGCAAGCGCCGAGCACACCAACGCAGCGCGAGGCCGTGGCGCACCCCCACTGGAGGCCTTTCTGCACGTCGCCACAACTGGCTTTCCACGCGGCCAAGAACCCCGCGTTGAACGAGTCGCCAGCGCCGGTGACGTCGACGACAGTGGTCTTGAAACTGGCTTGGTGGAAACGCTGTTTGGTCTTGGCGCAAAACGCCGTGGCGCCGCCGGCGCCGAGCTTGATCAGCGTGAGTCCGCTGACGCGTGACGACAGATACGCCATGGCGGCGTCGACGGTGTCGGTCTTGGCGACGGCCGTGGCTTCGACTTCGTTTGGCATGAACACATCGAGGAGCGGTAGGAGATCCTCTAGTCCGTCCCAGTGTTCGGTCGTGTCGTAGTTGGTGTCGAGCGATGTTGTGATGCCTTTAAGGCGGGCCTTTTCCAACAGTGACTTGAGCTGGCCGCGCAAGGTAGTGCAACTGTAAAAGCCTAGAGAGTGACGGGGTCATCATGACGCTGCGTATAAGGTACAAGAGGAAACGGCCACGCACCGCCGATGTGAATATGGTCCGATTCGAGCAGTCGCTCTTGGTCAAGATGCTGTATGGTGGTGAGAGACAAATGAGACCTTGCTTCTCCCATAGAGATTTTACAACCCACGCACCTCCAGACTAAAGACTCGCGCGGCGCCGTAGTGCGTGATGAAACTGCGGTCTTCCTACCTCCATAAGTAATATCAATCAGTCGCTCTAGATCTCTCCAGTGAAATCCCACATACCGTGCCGCTGAGCACAATGCAGACGCCAGTAGGCACGCCCTCGAGCACCGGCGACGAGAGTGTGACGTTGCGCTTGGTGAGGTGCGTCCGCAAGACGTCGCCAAAGGCATCGGCGCCTACGACCGTGTGGAGCGTCACGGCGACGGCGTCGGCGTGGGTTGCGAGATGCGTGGCTGTGTTGAGCGCCGAACCACCTGGCTGCAACTCAATGGGCCGGAGAACTTCGGTGTCGCCGCCCCATTTCGGCAGCTGGTTGGGCGCGATTGTGCCGGCGACAACGTCCACAAAGGCGTCGCCGACAACGGCGATGCGGACAGGCGCCATGGTCGTGGTCGAGATTGCCAGGGGAATTTGAAAAGCTTTTTCGGTTATGAACGTTCCTGTGAGTGGTTCTTAACGAGCTGACGAAACCTGCGACGTGTGATACAAGATATAGGTACAATACGTCGGGATGGAATTGGTGTCACGTGAATATTTGTGGGGGAAGCGAGAGGACAAGGATGCGGCCTTCGCTGCTACCGCACAGCACAACCTGACGTGACGACCAGTACTGCATGCACTGCAGCGGGTGGTTGTGGCTGCAACGACGTAACATTCAGAAACCACGTGTAATCGTCCAGTCCAACGAATGACCACGTACTGTGTGCGATAGACGAGCTTGCCGTACGAGTCGTAGTCGGTGCAGTCTTTGTCGTCGTAGTCTGTATAGTCCCATACAGAGATCGTACCGTCGGCCGCGGCACACACGACGCCGCCGCTCTGTGCCACAACATCGACCGCGACAATCGCCGCGCCGGAGCCTGACGACGAACGTTCCCCTGGCAATCGCAGCGCGCCAAGCTCGTACGGATCAGTCAAATTGATACAATTCCATATTCGCACGGTTGCGTCGTCTGAGCCCGTCAGGAGAAAACATCCATGACGACATATGCTCGAGACTGCATCGTCGTGGGCTTTCCATGCCTTGACTACGTATCGTTTATGAAAACTCCAAATCGCCAGGTGGCCTGTGTGAGTCCCGATCACGAGAAACTCACTGCCGCCGCTTAAAGTGATAAAATCACCCTTGCAGAAAAACAACGCTGAAATCTCGTCGCGCCGCGTCGCGTCGCTGGAAATACTGACTGGCACGGCCGCCGTGAAGCTGAGGCCGTCGGCGTTCATTTCCCACTGAAACAAGTTGCCATCGACATCGCTCGCAAACACAAACTCTTGGTCACGGACCATGCCCGTAGAGAGACCGGTCACCGCATACTTCGACGGCAGTGGCGCTACGACGTACTGACCCGTGTGGATGCTCCAAGTCTTGAGGAAGCCACCTTCGTGACCGGTGATAATCTTCGAGAACTTCTTGGACGTCACAATGCACGTGACTTCGGATTGGCGCTCTTCAAAGCCGAACGCGGCCTTCATATCGTATGCGTCCCAACAGCGCAGCGTGTTGTCCAGCGACACGCTGAAGAACCGACTCGTCGTTGCCATTGCCGAGCTCAAGGACGCTGTGTGGAAGTGAGTCTGGTTCTGGTCGAGCAGTACTTCGTCGCGCAAGATCGCAAACGCCACGATAGCGTCCGCATGCCCAGTGCACTCGCCGTACTCGACGTCGCGCTTGATTCTCCACTGCTTCATAAAGTTGGCGGCCCCGATAAACAGCCAGTCGCTCGATGGGAGTACGTGAATCGATAGCAGCGGTGTGCCGCGTGGCATCATTTTCTCTTTTTTGACCCACGCGTCCTGGAAGACGTGCCACACGTGGACGAACCCCATGGCATCCGCGAGAAAAAGCCACTGGCCACTGCGTGTGTCCCATGTACAGCTCGTGAATCGCGTCGCATTGCGGTTCGTGATCGTCGACGACACACTGCCACTCATAGCGTCCAGTACGTGGGCCTTGTGGTCGAACCCGAGCGACACAACGAAATTGTTTTCGCAGACGAGCTCCAAATGTAGCACGCTGAGCGAATGGAACGGTGCGTGCTTGTGCTTGAGCTTGAATTGAGTGCGCGCTCCAAGACCAGCAGACTGCCCTGTGCGTGGATGGTCGTCGTTTGACGCCAAACCGCTCGTAAAGTGGGAGAGGTTACCATCCGAGTCGCCGATGAACAGCGAACACGACATGGCCGCGGCGCGAACACAGAGACTCGTCGGCCAGCAGTTTGTGGTCGTCATCGTGATGGTTTGCACGGACGCAAACCACGGATACATGAGTAGACCGCGGCCTTCGACGGTGTACCAGATTTTGATCGTGTGATCGAGGCTGCAGCTCACAAGCCCTGGGCGGTGCTGCTGTGTGAGAAGGCGTAGGCACGTGACGCTCGCTTCATGGGCCGGCAAAGTTTGGACACAGAAGTGGTCGTGGCGGTCGCCATGTAGTTGTTGCTCGGCCTCTGAGCCCCGCCACGGGTCCCAGACCTTGATTGATCGATCGGCAGCCCCGGAAAACAGTAGCCCGTCTTTCCCCAGAGACGCATTGAAGTCGAGAGCGAGAACAGCGCCGCTGTGGCCGCGCAGCTGGGAGAACTACAGACACGAACCGATTCAGCGAGGGGCGGAAACAAACTCACTCTGTCCGAGATAGATGCAAGAGACGCACATTCAACGGTGTGACGCTCGATGCTTGCTGGGTTTTCCAGTGGAGGATGGTGCCATCATGCTATTTACACGCAAGAACCACGAATATGGCGTGAGCACACGATCCAGAGTACCGTCGATCAATTCGAGTTGCAGTACCCGTCCACCGAAGACGCCGTTATCCGCGACAACACGGAAACACTCGAATGCCGCAGCCTTATCAGCGATCTGGGCACATACACTGTCAGCCAACGGATTATAAATCATTAGGAAAGCATGATACGCACCGGTGGCAGATATTCCGCGGCAAGTACATGCTGGAGTCGACTGCCTCTGGTTGTAATCAGCAGCTCGTGCGACTGATCTGCTTCTGGTTCGGCGCCGTTGTTTCCGGACGCGTGGAGAGCTCGCTCATCCCGCTCCGGACCAACTACCCCACTGCGCAATGTCGAGTCGCTCGAGTACACTTCCACTGGCTCAAATTCCATCCGTTCTCTTTTCCACTTTCTAACTAATTGCGTTCTTCACTTCGACACTACAAACTTGATATCTTCACGAACGGTTGCTAAGATTGGCACCGGACGCCGTCAGTTGAAAATACAGCCATCAGCATCACATAAACAGATCAGCAAGGATCCAAATCGCCAATGGTAGTGACATTCCTCATGGTTGCGCGCGGGTGGGACCAGCCTGGTGCTATGTATCGCTTTGCGAAGCTGCAAGATGAATAGCAGCAGCGTACCTCTATTACTTGCCGATACAGAAGTCGGCAAACAAAATGTCCAGCACATCTTCCACATCAATGCGGCCAAGTATTCTCCCGATGGACGTGACGGCGCGTCGTAAATCTTCCGCCGCAATTTCGCTTTGCTCGGTATTGATCAAAAACTCCTCCAGACAGCGCAAGCACTCTGCCAGGTGCTGACGATGGCGTTCCCGCGTGATAATGGCACCACTTGAGGCTATCGTCGACGAGTTTTGGAGACGCGCTTTGACTGCCGCAGCGAGTTCATCGATCAGAGTATCGATGCCCTCGTTTTGAACACAGGAGACGACCAGCACCCGGCATCGAACGGCGCGACGTTCCAGTGCCGCAAGTAGTGGCGTTAACGATACCTCACGTGCTTCTGCTTGGTCGACCTTGTTCAACACTAGAAGCGTATTGTCGTTGTTCAGGAACTGGAGATATTCCTCGGTGAAGAGACAGTCGGCATCCTATCATCACCTCAACGTTAACAGCAGCATTCTGGCATCCGCAGATATGGAAAATCTTACCTGCAAATCCATCATAACCACGCAAATGTCTGCGTCGGCGGCGCATTGTTGTGCGCGCACCACGCCTTCTTTCTCAACGAGATCTTCCGTATCGCGCAGACCTGCCGTGTCGCTCACCAACACGGGATACCCGGCAACATTGAGCGGCACTTGAACTATATCTCGTGTCGTGCCCGCAATAGACGACACAATCGCTGCCGGTCGGCGCGCGAGAATGTTGAGCAAACTGCTTTTGCCGGCGTTGGGTGGTCCGACAATCGCGACTTGAACGCCGTTGCGCAAAATTTCCCCACGTCGTCCATCTGCTAGATGAGCCCGAACCGACTCGGCAACTGCGCGGACTCTACAGCTCACAAAAAAGGCGTGAGGGAATGCACTTGCACAACGTACCAAAGTGGCCAAAAGACACTGACCTGTTGACGGCCGTCATGTAGGCCGCATCAGTGACGTCGTCTTCATCATCCCCAAAGTCGATCATGGCCTCTGCGTAGGCGAGGCAGCGAACGAGTTCGTCGCGCCACTGCTCGTACACGTCACCAATGTCACCCGAAAGCTGCCGCAGCGCCTGCGATCGCTGCGCTTCGGTCTCGGCGCTGAGCAAATCGGCGAGCCCTTCAACTTGCATCAGATCAATCTTGTTGTTCTCGAATGCTCGCTCCGTAAATTCTCCGGCTTCTGCCGCTCGGCAGCGCTGCCACGAGACAAACAGGATGATAAGTGAGTACCTCTCACAGAGCCTTTTCGAGATGGTCGTCTACCAAATCGACGTACTGGAATGTGGCTGAGGGCTTCAAGGACGCCGGACACGACTGCCACACTGCCGTGGACATGGAACTCGACGACATCTTCACCTGTAAAACTATGGATCTCCATAAGCGGTCTCATTTGGCAAAGGAGATCTTTTGTTCCGCGATCACCTGTTCGGTTGCGGAAAGTAAAGCGCCAAGGCTTCATCGAGCTTCTCGTCTGTCTGCGGATGGTAGAGATTCCGGAACGTCGCGCTGCAGGCCATCACCACACAATAGATTAAACTTATTACCGCCGTGTTGTGTCTTCTCTGTCTGGCTTGGGATGTAGCGTACCGGCGCGGCGGTGGGAGCCGTGTGTGATGCGTCAGAGCGGTCAGACACGTCGCTGCCTGGTCCCCTGAGATGCGGACCACAGCGACACCGGCCTTTCCCTCGGCGGTCGAAAGTGCGTAAATTGTGTCGCTCTCGAAAGAGCTAAACGCACGCGCCAGTAGAGATTTCTGTACGCCAAGCAGCTGCGACGCTCGTCGCCAGCGGTGCCGCAGCATCATAGTTGCTTGTCAGCAAAGCGAAATGTTGTTGACAGAGTGGTGGTCATAAGTTATCGACCTCCAAAACCTGATACTGTGTCTGGATAAAAGCAGGATATTCCGAACAATTATGTTTCGACCAATCAAATAGGCGATAAAAGTCAAATCGGGAGCTGATTGGTCATTCTATGATAGTATCAGATACCAGTCGTCTGAGAAGTCACCTTGAACCTCCAGAATCCGGACGGAAAGCGATGGGACGGGGAGATGCGTGAGAATCCAAACTGCCACCACGAAGCAAGAATTCGCCATCTTTATCATCAGGCGCCAATTTCTCCCTGCCTACATACAGTAACGTTGACATGGCCAAGCACGTTGGACAAGTCTCGCAATTTCTGCGTCCGCAGTGGGCGGTGCTGGCGGCGGCGCTCGCGCTGCTGTCGTACGGCACGCCCTTCATTTTGAATGCGATCCCCAAACAGACGCCGTCGCCGCGAAAGCCGTTTGCCGACATTGGCGCGTTCTGGCCGCAATAGTACGTGACTACAGCATTCATTGGGTCGCACAAGAGGATTGAATTTTAATTGGTTTTCCTATTGTCTATTGTACAGTATGCGCGAGCACCAGAACGCCACGTCGGTGAGTCTCCATGCGACCGGCACGTCCATCTGCATGTTGCTCCTGCTCTCCAACCCGGAGCTCCTTGGCGCCGGCGTGTTTGCGCTCAAGTGCGGTCAGGTGGCGTTCTCGGTCTTTCGCCATGTCGACCACGGCGCCGCCGAAGCTGCCGTCGTGCTCGTGACGTTTTTTCTCACCAACACATTTCTCGGCGGCAGCATTAAGCGGGCATTGGTCGTGCTGGGGATTGGCTATGCGTTTGCGTGGGTCGGCCATTTTTTCTTTGAGCTCAACAAGCCCGCAACGTTTGTGTACCCGACGTTCTCGCTCGTGTGTGACTTTCTCATGTGGGCCGAAGTCGTCACTGGCGTGTCGATCTCGTTCTAGAGCGGCAGCGTAACGCCGTCAAAGTAGTCGAGCATCTCGTCGATTGCCAACTCCGTGGGATCGGTCACGCAGTATCTGGTATGGCTGCGGTCGCCGGCGGTGTCGTCTGGAGAGGTTGGTTTTGATACTAATGTACGTTGATTTTCTTGCTGTGTGTCCGTGTCCACTGGCTCGTGGTGTGGGTTCTTCTTGGTAGCAGTACGCGGCGGCGTCATGGCCCCAGGCACGAGCAGTGGCGCCAGCGGTGGCGACAGCAAGTCCAACACAACTTCGTCGGATTCAATCTCCGCGATCGTCGCGTTCTGCAATGCGTAACGGGCGTGAGACGCCGGCTTGTGCGGCGGCGACAGCGACAGCCGGCGCGTCCGTGGCATTGCGTGGGCTGCGAGTGTTGGTGCTGGTGGCGCTGTTGAGACCGCGCGTTGGCGAGCGGCGCGTCGCTCGGTTTGCTTGACTGTGCGTCGTGACGGCTTTTCGGTGGACGCCAGAAGCTTGTGGCGGATCTCGTCGACGCGCTGCTGCATGAGCTTGGTCGGCTGCAAGAACGACTTGGTCTCGAGCCGCGCGTGCTCTTGGAGCACATTGACGTCCGATAGACTCTGCCTTCGCTTGGCGTTCTGCTGCTGCTGTTGCAGCTGCAGTTGGTGGGCCTGCCACCGCATCGAGCGACTGCTCTCGGTTGGGCCGTGGTACCGACTACGGCCCACGAGCTTGGCGACCGCCTGCTCGCGCTTGCGGTCCTGGCTCTTGACGCGATCGCTCCCGGCCTCGCGCATCTCAAACAGCGCGCGGGAAATTGGTCGCAGTTTTACGTCGTCGCGGCCACTCGCGACGGAGAGCTCTTCGGTTGGATCGTAGAGCCACACGTTGGAGCGCGCGCCGAGCTTTTGCTTGGTTGACGGCGAGCTCAGCGGTGCGCGGGACGAGGACGGAGACGGAGAAGGGGACGATGATGGTGATGGAGGCATAGAGGTCGGCTCGTCTTGGCTCAGCCATGTCGCGAGCAATTGGCGCGCGTATACCACGCCTTGGAACGGCGGTCGCGACGTACACACTTCGATAAAGTCGTCGCACTCGACGAGGGCGAGCTCCATGACTTCGGACGTGGCAACTGCGCGGTCGGCGATGCGGTCGAGCTTTGTGGCGACCAACAACGTGCGAGTCTGCGCACTGAGGAGCGCGGCCCAGTCCTGGACAACTGCGTCGAACGACGCGCGGTCGGTCATGTCAAATAGCAGCACAACAACGTCACGGCGTGCGCACTCGCCACGCCACTGCGTCGCGTCGTCACACACGGCGATCGTCGCGTCATGCCACGCATACTCGACAAACGGTTTGTGGACTTGTTCTCCTACGGTCGTTACCGTTGTTGGCGTTGACGTGAGGACCGAACCACCGAGCGCCGTGACAAAATTCTTTTTGCCGACGCCACGACTCCCCACAACCCATACCCGCTGGCGCTGACGCACGCCATTGCTTGTCGTCATTGGATTCTCCGAGCGAGAAAGCGAGGAAACGAGAGAACGAGAGAGAGAGAGAGAAAGTGGCGAGGGAAATCAGACCCGCAGATCTGTTCCCGTGTGGATCTGTTCTCTCGTGGATCTGTTCTCTCGCAGCTTTGGATGGGAAGCGCCGCCCCTTCTTCTTCTTCTTCTTGCTCTTTTCCAGCACGGCACGGAAGGATCGCGACGAACGCGGGACAGACAGTGAGCCAGCACGCAGTCAGCCAGCTCGTCAAACTGGTTGGATTGGGATTGGACTTTGGGATAAGAAAGACTGCCTATTATTATGAAGAGAACAGAGCGGTACACTGGACGACCTAACACGGCTGGCGCCGTTTCGGTCCAGAAGGCTCTTGGTGGATCCGGTCGATAGGAAACCTTCCACCAGACGACAGGTTTGACTGTGCGGCGTTACGTAATGTAACCCTGGGTGTAGTCCAGTTGTGAAATGGCTTCACTTTCTTGACCACGAAACTACAAGTGCGGCTGGGTGGGTTCCAAAAGATTCGGTAGGGTACGCAGTAACCTGTCCAAAAAGAGGCGGTGGGGTACATAGTAACCTTGCTGCCTCTCTCCGAAATTCAAGCCGCGAAGGTTACGGTCCAGAACATATCTGGCGGACTCACCTTGTTTTGCGAGATATTTGTACTTTACCAAAAGAAGGTGGGTGATTATCGCATCAGCCAAAATGGAGAGCTCCTTGCGATTGAGTCGACACGAAGGACGTTTTGAATGATGGGGGTCGCGCCGTCGCTCGACAAGGCGCTGGAGACAATGGACGACGAGCAGCTCATCACGATTTTCCAGCAGGTCTGTCTCTATAGAAGTTTACTAAGTGTTTCTGGCTGATGCTGTGGATGCATGGATGCAGGCGTATTGTGAAAATGCGCCGCGCATGGACAAGATCTTGACAATCGCCAAGCTGCGCTATCTACAGAGTGCGGTTCCCACAGCGAGTGTGCTTTCTATGCGGCTTATATTTGACCCATCTTCTGTGTGTCTGATTAGATGGAGGGACCTTGGTTTCTACAGCAGACGCCGCGCAATCGACCACAGCAACCAATGGAGCTGCATCTATTCCTCAAGGAATCATCGCGACATCCGCGACTGCTGATTCCTCAACAGAAGCACCTTCCGGACTCGCACTACCAACACTCCCACAACCGCCACCTACTACGAGTCTCTATTCGACCGTGGGCACTAGTACTGTGGGCGACCACCTTCCACTAGTCGATGGTATACCGCCCACCACGGATCGCATGGCTGCATTGTGGACCTTCCAGGGCCACACATTACGCCAACTGCGAAGCGGCCTCACGACCAAGAAACGTGGCCTGCCCGATACAGCCACACCCGACCAACCGCAGAGCGATGTGGATACGGTGGACGCCGATGGCAATCCCATCCTCCACGGCAGCTGCGGCCGCGAAAAAAAATACGCAAGGTGTTCGGTCTGCTACTTTCGCGGCGTGCGATGTAACACTGCACACTACTGCGCGTGCTGCCAGCGACCCGTGTGCGTGCGGCCGCGCAAATACCCAGGCGAAGAGCACCCCAAGATCTGCTGGAACGTACTCCATGTCGACAAGGATATGATCCAACGTGTAGACAAACGACGCGCGCGCAAGCTCCACGCAGCATCGCTGGTTCTCACCGACAAGACGATGGCAAGTGAAGGGGAGGAAGAGGAGGAGGACGTATCGCTGTTGGGAACGGCCAAGAAGAGTTCGAGTGACGAGGGTCTGGGAGAGCCAGCGGCCAAGCAACGGAAAATAACCGACGGGAAAACGCCGTCACCGTCTCCTTCCCCGCGGCCACCGCTGATGGCTTTGTCGCCATCTATACCTGTGACCCAAGACATAGCGACTATAGAGACAACCTCTACTGACACAGCAGGGTAATGTCAAATAGCACGGTGTATTGGCGAAAGAATACGAGCATCAATGGCAGGAAGACCCCAAGGATGTGGTAGCTAGTATCGACGAAAGGGTGGTGGACGGCCGTAGCTGTCGCGTCGCATGGGGCCACCACCACCACGCGGACCGCGGTCACGAAAGCCTCCTCGGTCACGGCTACGATCTCGACTACGATCCCGGCTACGGTCGCGACTGCGGTCTCGACTACGATCACGTCCTCCATACGGTGGACCACCCCGGTCGCGACTACGGTCACGACCACGAGGCGGACTGCGTGGGTAACCCCCACCACCGCCGCCCGGGTACCCACCGTACGCTCCGGGAGGAGGCGGCATGTATGGCAGAGGGCCGCCGTCTACGGAAGGGGAAGGGCCGTGGTCAGCGTACTGCGAGACCTTGGAGAAGGACACGCGCATGTACGAATCAGGGTGCGTGAGGTTGTCGAGATGCAAGAGCGCGGTCACGGCTTCATCCAGCGCACCCATTTCGACAATCGCCATCTTGGAGTTCTTTTGCAAAAAGTGGAAACTCTTCACGTAGCCGTACCGCGCAAAGAGATCAACTAGAGCATTCTGGTCGCGCTGTAATTGCATTGGGATGCCCGAGACATGGAGCGTCGAGCTAGGGGACACGGCCTCGGTCAAGCTTCGACGACGGTAACGATGTAGGTGGGAGATCGGAAACTCGCGAGTATTCTCTACTTCAAAACGATCAGCATCGTTGTGTGGCATGGACACGGACGTGTGCTTGGAAAAGTCGACGCGCAGTTTTTTGCCATAAACGACGATACCGTCGAGGTGATCCAGCGCCGACGTCGACTAGGTCAAATCGACATAAAAATGTTAGCGCAAATCAGTAGAGCTGGCTAACAGACCAAACACCTACGTGCTCGTCGTCTGCAAACTGAATGAGCGCCGTGTCTTGCTTACGAAACATGACTTTGACCCGCATCACGTCGCCAAAGCAGCCAAAGAAGGTAAACATCGCGTCTGGGTTCTATAAAGAAATAAACAGAGTAGCCATGCGTCAGCGAAAAGAACATGCTAGGGTCAACACACTTCGACCACGTACAACAAGGCGCTTGTCCATGTTGCTGCAGATAAGCACTGGCGATCGATGTTCGTCCGTTCGAATAGAGCGGCCAGTTGAATGCGCAGGCAGTGGTCTCGCGCTGAGCGGTTCGTTCTCGCGATCCCCACGACCATCGCGATCTCTGCTATCGCGATCTCTGCTTCCCCTTTCGTATTCTGGTGGGTAGTCATAGTCGGACCGTCCGCTCGACGGAGGAGGACCTCGAGGGTCGTAACCCGAGACCGCACCAGGCGGTGGACCACGCGGATCGTACTCGGACCTGCCTCCTGTGGGTGGACCGCGCGGATCCGGATGATACGGATCTGGCCCACCGTAACCTGGTGGTGGTTGCTGGTAGGATACAGGTGGCGGACCAGACTGCGGCTGCCCATAGGTCTCTGGCGGTTCCACGCCGTAGGCAGCATCGGTACCATAGGGATCGCCTGCAGCCGGCCCTGGAGGAAGGCTTGGGTTCATATAGTCCCTCGTTCGTTCGTTGTTGAAGCGTACTTGCAGCTCTTGCTGTCGGGAGAATACGACGTGGAGCGTATTGCAGCCCGTGTAAATGTCCCGCCCATGGAGCGCTGCCTGTGCCGCCTGCGCTTGCGCCATGGTCTCCATTTGGATCAAAGACTTGAACTCGTTGTTGTTCCAGAACGTCACGACCTTTTGCACATTCCCAAACTTCTGGAACACTTGCTGGAGCACATCGGCCGTGACATCGTACTCGATCTTGGTCACTGTGACCATGAGTATCGCATGGGGCTGCGAAACACCCCCTCCACCTCCTGCACCGTTGCGGTGATTGCCATTGTGGTCCACTGGCACAGACGCCGACTGCGGTGCGGATACGGCGCCGTGTGATTGTGCGTACGCGTACGGAGGTGGCTGTTGTTGCTGGTAATGATGCGCAGGTGCCCGAGCCGTGGCGGCCGCTGGTGCTGGATGCTGTTGGTACACTGGGGCAGCTCCACGGTGAGGCGACGGATGTTGATTTTGTTGTAGCTGCGGCTTGGTACTGGCATTGTTGTTAGCTCCGTTTCCTTGGTCATGGCGACTCGTGATTTCGTCGCGCGTGCTAAACTCGAAAAAGATCTTTTTGCCGCGGACCATCGCGTCGCGCGACTGGTAAAACGTAATGAGGTTTGTGGCCGACGTGACATCGGGGAGCTGCACAAACGCTTGATTTTTGGGCGGGATCAACAGGCACTTTTCCACAACGGCAAAGGGACAGCACAGGGCGAGCAGTTCGGATTCCAGACAGTCGGACGGCAAGCCACAAACAAAGACGACCTGTAGAACCAAATGAGATAAGTTATACATCCGTTGAATGACTAAGCAGCATATTGCGTACCCTTGATGGGCTGGCAGTAACTGTGCGCTGGCGTTTGAAGGCCTCGTCGGACGCGTCACTAAGGCGCTTGGTACCTCGTCCATGGTCGGTCGACATGGCTCCAGAACGAGTGCTTCGAAAACGCAGACCAGGACGATAGAACGCAGAGGACGAGGACAGAGAAGATGGAGGGCAGGCACAAAGAAAAAGGGTAGATCACGGCTGGACTGGTAGTGGACAACAGAGAGTGTCATGAGATCACGAATGGCCCTACGCAACGCGAGCTGGAAGCGCAGAGGAGAGAGGAGGAAGAAAATGTGTATCGTCAGGCAAAGAAGTTTGGACAGTCAGCGCGAGCACTCAATCGTTGGGCGGCGTTTCCTCACGACGGCATCGGCGGCAAGGGAAACTTGGTGAACGAAAGCGCATGGAATGAACCACACAGATAAACCCAAATACACAACTCTTCTTCGATGCCTGTCATTTACCAACCTTCCTCTTGCCGCTTTCTCTCTCTCTCTCTCCCCTCGCAAAGCATGCAGGGGAAGAGGCACTTACCGCTTCTCGCGTGCTTCGCGATCTTGTTTCCTTTCGGTCGATTTGCGCGCCAAGGAAACAACCCAGCCACCCAAGGAAGTATTCCGCCAAAATACTATCTGCGACAGAAGTATAGTTCCCCATAAATTTCAGCCAATCAATTATATTCTAATTCATTTTAGCGAATCAAAAAAGTACAGCACGATTCGCGTGGTCGCCAAACAGCTCCCCGAGATGGTTTCTCCATGAGGCATCGAAACCAACAAGTGTAACTGCATCGCTATTTTCTCGGCTACAGCTATCGCGTTTCATCATCTTCCTCATGCTGCAAAGGAAGGAGCCTAAACATAGCATTTCTATCAGCAGCCAAGCATGCTCATAGCCTGGTGGCACGATATGATTGGACTTTATTCGTGTCCAGTTTCTGGCCCACATCAGTTTTAACCGCTAGGGTAGAAATTCGCCACAGGAATATATTGCTTCTCACAGGTGATTAAAGAGGTTTCCATCAAGAAAGTAACACCAACCTAGTTTCAGATACTGTTTATGGAAGGTTTAAGGCCGGTTAAAATCCATTTGAGCTGTCGTTGTTTTGTGGCACGGCCGAAAGTGTGGCTTTTGAGGGCGGAGAGCGGGAGCATCGCAGTCGACAGAGGAGGGAGGAGAGGAAGGGGGTGGAGCGAGAGGGAAAGAAAACCTCGAGTGCCTGCAAATAACCCACACACCCACACACAAGCTTACCCTCACTTCGCAATTTAGGGTGCCTCTTCCAAGAGAGAAAGCTAAAGAACCACCCCCTCGATAACCATGGGCATGGCATTTTCGCGCGTGTTTGAACGCCTCTTCGGCAAGCAGGAGATGCGTATCCTGATGGTGGGTCTCGATGCCGCCGGTAAGACCACGATCCTCTACAAGCTCAAGCTCGGCGAGGTCGTGACGACGATCCCGACCATCGGTACGTGGCACATTTTCATGAATCGAGTCAGTGGGGGGCGGCGTGCTCACTGACCATGGGTGCTTTCTCGCCACAGGTTTCAACGTCGAGACCGTCGAGTACAAGAACATTAGTTTCACGGTGTGGGATGTCGGAGGACAGGACAAGGTGCGTCTCCGTTAAACTCTTCTACTATTTTGACATCATACTGATGAGCTTTTCCCCCTCTACAGATTCGTCCGCTCTGGCGCCACTACTACCAGAACACACAAGGTCTGA